>JBAJHX010000081.1:2913237-2931083 GCA_037176925.1 Amniataba percoides | reverse complement strand
GTGTGTGTGTGTGTGTGTGTGTGTGTGTGTGTGTGTGTGTGTGTGTGTGTGTGTGTGTGTGTGTGTGTGTGTTGCTTGCCTCTTTATGTCTTAGTTGCATGTGTGTGTGTAGCCGGAGCTGATATCTGTGTTTACATAGTGGCTTGTTGAGCAGAGCTGGATGAAGGCGGTAGTTGGGAGAAAAGGTGGGGGGGTGGATGTCATTCAGTCTTTTTCTATTTGATTTCCAGCGACGTCCCATATGTTTGTTTTGTTTGTTTACTTTCATCCTCTGCGGTTATGCGAAATAATTACAAATAAAAGGTTGTTTGTCAGATCGTGTCAGCCTTTGCAGCCTCACGCGTGCGGCATCTTGGTTATTGTTTGAAAGAAATACAGTCGGTGAAGCTGCCTTATCCATCCAGCCAGCAAGTCAAGCAAAGAGAATGAATTAATGAATCTCCCCCCCCCGTCCCTCCCGTCCTCTCTTCTCCGGTTGCTTTATTGACATAAAAGGAAAATGATAATGCCAAACCATTTCAAGGCTCCAGAAAAGCAATTTGTCCGTTGCATGTAATTTGAAATGCATCACAGACATTGAAAAATCAGAACAAAACAGCAAAAACACATTTGTTTGAATAAATCGTGCTATTTTCTGGGTACTAATGAAACAAAGAAAGATAAATAAAATAAATATAAATACTTAACTCTCAATTTGTTGGCTGCAGAGACAAAGCCACTGTTTTTTTCTGGCAGCGTCAAATATCACATTGAAGACAAGAAAAACTCGGTGGAACGATTTTACAAAGTCAGACTGATTCTTTCTTGTTGAGAATAAAAAAACAAAGTCATTTTCTCTTTTCCTTTGGCAGCAAGTGCTTTTAATCTCTCTTTTAATGTTTGACTGCCAAGACTTCATTTAGTTTAATGCTTTAATACTTGGATACTTTGCAAGATGAGTACAGCATTAGATTAAAGTTTTGAACTACTTGATCTAATGACGTGTGCATCCTCTGATTTAGGCAACGTTTCCAAACTGCTCTGTTAAAAGCAGCTCGATGGGATCTTTCATTTTGTGTTGATTTTCGGTGACCTGTGCTGTGTTTCACCTGACGTTGGGTTACATGTTGCCTCAGTTTTACTCCCCGCCATGAGGAGAGCGGATGATCCAGAGATGGACCTTTAGAAAGATCTGATGGGAGGCGTGAAAAATAACAATTAGAAACTATTATAAATATCCAGTCTGTTGTTGTTGGTCTCATTTGCTTATGTAGGTCATCAAGAGGCATCTGTATTACCAACTCCTGCACATAATTCTCTCTTTGTATGGTGGATTGACTTCCACATTCATGTGTAAGGATGCTTTGCATGACTTAACACGACTGTGGATTCGATTAGTTTGCTGGTCTGTTTGGCAGAAGTGTTGTTGGTGCTTCTTAGACTTCTTCTGTTCTTCTGCACAAGAAGAAAAAGAAGAAAAGAAGGAAAAAAAAAACCTACACTGGTTGTTTTCAAGACTTTGTCTGGCACCCAAAATAGATTTCCAGAATTTTAAATGAGAGTTGGTTTGTTTTCTCTCTTTGTCCCTGGATTATCCTCTCTCTCTCTCTATCTCCTCTGTCTCTGTCTGTGTTTCCTTCTCATGTTCAAGATAAGTTTGAGGAGCATGAATTGAGCTGGTGTTACCACAAAGTGTAATTTTCTTCCACAAACAGCTGAATGACGTCTGTTGTTGGTGACGGTGCGTCAGAGAGTCTCCCGATAATTATTCCTACTTATGTGGGCGACACCGGACAGTGATCGATCTGTTAGTGTAGCTCATGTTGCTCCGTTTATATTGTTCACAGATTCATGCAGAGCTTGCTAACCCTCACCCAAACACCAAATCTACATTACACACACATACGTGGAGACTAAGCCAGCAGCCGCCGTTGCTGTGACAGATGCTGGCTTCACTCCGCCTTGCTCAAAGGTCAGCGGAGGTAGTTAGACACAGACAGGCCCCCGAGCAGCCCCATCAGTCAGAGCCAGCCACACGAGCCAGGCCGTGAAGCGCTCCCTAATCGCCCCTGCCAACAAACATTTCAGGCATGAGCAGCCGAGCCGGAGTGACTTACAGCTCAGGACGGGATGGAGGCGGCCTGCAGGAGCTCACAACTTTGTGTCGCGTCGCTCTCCGCATGTTGCTTCTTATGATGGAGAAAGAAGAGACGTGAGCGCCCCGTCAGGACGTCGTGCCGTTTCCTTTCCACTCTTTGAATAATTTTCAATCAACAAAATGTGGTGAAAATATCTTAATACTGCTTTTTTTCTGAAAAAAACAATCCAACATCTGTCCCCCTGAACATCCTGAAGCAAGCAATTCACCAACCTAAAAACACAGAAAGTGTCAAATACTTTAGTCCCACAAGTGAATAAATGCATAGTTTACAGCATGAAGACACAGCAGCGCCCCTTTTGTGAGACTTGGTAAAAACATACAGGACAAACATGTAAGTGCATCAGTGTTTTCAAAGGAAGTCATTTAGGTTGGCTTTTAGATATGACATGAGAGAGGATGAAGTGAACCTCTGCAGTCATCTTAAACATTTCAGGGTGTTGATGAAGAGTTTAGCACTTGAAGACTTTTAATTTGCAGTCTCGCAGATTTAGAGCAGTGAAGTGTGATTCGAGTTGATGGTGTCACTTGTTGAAAACCAGAGAGAGGACGAAAAACTGCATCACAAGGATTCGTTCGTGTTCACTTCTCTGTAGTTTGGTTTAGGATATTTGAGAAAATGCACACTGAAAATGAATAAATACACATGAGCACCTGAGCACTGCAGAGAGAAAAGCTGTTATTAGAAAGTGATTAAAACCCTAAATACCCGTGATTATTGATGATTGGATTTATGTTATTTATGATATTTTCAGGATAGAAAGTGACACTTTCTTTGAGGCTGCAGGAGGAAACGTTTTTGAAAATATTGGAGAGGTGCTTTTGTGACAGACTTTCTCAGCCTTATTGTTGTTGTTAGTTATCATCTTCACAGAAGAACTTAATAGTCTTGTCGCACTGACGAAAATACACATGGTGGGGAAAAAAAGTGTAGCCAGAAGACTATTTTTTTTTCATCCCGAGACTCGGGCCAAGGCTTTTTAAAATACATCCAGAAATACAAAGCAAGCTGTTTCAGGGTTAGAAATGAACACACACAGTTTTTTAAAAACGGTAAAAGACATTTGGGCAACTCTGTTTA
The DNA here is from genome assembly GCA_037176925.1 of Amniataba percoides. Classification (NCBI taxonomy): domain Eukaryota; kingdom Metazoa; phylum Chordata; class Actinopteri; order Centrarchiformes; family Terapontidae; genus Amniataba; species Amniataba percoides. The sequence continues at coordinate 2,927,865 of JBAJHX010000081.1, read as the reverse complement.
GCTCCAACAAAGTTCATATGATAAAAACCTCAAATTTAGTCTGAACTTTGACCTTAAATTCAGCATTTCAAATTATTTTTATTATTATTTCTTAGTACTAATCATCCGTATTGCACATTTTATTTCCAGTAGATAGATAAATAAAGATGAACAATGAAATAATTTAAGTTAGATGTGTTGCCATTTTTATACGTATGGTGTTTTTCCATTACTGCACAATGAAAGCAGACTTTTCATTTGTTCCCTTGTGAAGTTAAAGGACATAGATTGGAGTGTGTGTGACCGTGCATTGATGAGACTCGTATGTTTGAATGTGTGTGTGTTCATGTGTGTGTCTCAGTATGTGCCTTTTATCATTCTGGTCAGGCTAGCAGTCTGCCCCCCCCCAACCTCCCGTCTTCAGTAAAGGTCACCCCTCCTGTTGTCTCCGGTGACATTTAGTCCCGAGTCTGTCTGTTAGAATTTGTCCCTTCAATTCATCACGTTTCCTCCCAGCATGCTCTCCGGCCGCCTCCTCTCCTCCTGAGTAAACTCACAGGAGTGGCATCAGCCGAGGAGGCAGGGCAGGGAAGTGAACTGGGGGTGATAACAAGCCCCCCCCGGTTTGAATCACAATTTTGCAATGAAACGTCGTGGATGAGAAATACTATCTACTCATTAAAAAATGCTGTTGGATTTACACGAGGCCATTCCTGAAACAGCTGGTCGATCGAACGATTGCTCCAATCGAGTGACAGCCAGCCTCTAAAAGATGAGGATTTACTGCTTTTTATCCTTTTTTTAAATAATTTTAACTGGATTATTTAGTTTTTTTTGTCTGAGATGCAATTGGATGCTACTGAAGGCTCTTGAAATGTGTGGTATGTTTTTATTTTATGACATTTTGTTGATAAAAAGACTAATCTGAATCAGAGCTGTGATTGAACACTTACTGAATGAAAACACTGACACACAGTCAACCCCAGATAGTTTTATCTGTGCAGCCGTGTGAACGTGAGGATGTTATTCTGCAGGTCTTTGTTGAGCAGAACCGAACAAATAAAGGTTAAAAAAAAGGAGACGACTCAAATCTGGTTAGCTGTAAACTGCGGCGCTGAATTTAAAACACACAAGAGCCACATTTGCTTTAAAAAAAATGTCCTTAGGAGCAATTTAATCTCCTGCTCCCTGTAGTTTTAAGTGTTGAGTCTTGATGACTGCTTCATTCGCCGCACACGAGGAGGGAGCAGGAGCATTTCTCACTGACCTTGTTGTAAATATGACACCACAAAATCACCATTTATTGTAAAGCATACATTGTGCGTATGCAGCTGCTGAACGAACAAGCAAACAAACGAAGAAGCCAGAAGACGCCCTCTGAAATAATTGATTTTTCATTAAGCAGTTACATAAAAAAGAGAGTCTCTGAAAGGGTTCATAGTTCCTAGAAAAGTGGCTAAATGTGCTGTTTGAAAAGGAAAAATCCACAAAGCACCATGTCCTTGTGTCTGTTTGCCTTTTTATACTTCCTCTAAAAACATTTTGCTTACGTGATAATCTCTCTGATCCACGTCGCCGCCGCGTTCGGTTTCTAAAGTTAATTGTGTGACATTGAGGCTTGATTACGTTCTCGTTTAATTCAGTTTGATTTCCAAATGGGAAATGCGTGTTAGAAACTTTAACCGAGGTTTATGTAATTAAATCTTGCAAAGGAGGATGGATGATTTGTGCCTGTGGAGTCTGATTCCAGGACATCCACTTGAGGGAGCGTCTATTTTCTAACGGTGCAGCCTCGCTAATGGAGTCAAACAAACGGTGCTCCAGCTAACGATCGTTTTAATTCATCAGTTGATTTTTTTTTTAATCATTTAGTCTGTAAAATGTGTCTGCATGAGGGAAAACTTTCATCACATACTCATTTCTTAAATGGCTGATTGTGTCGTCCCACTCGTCCAAACTAAGTATTCATTTTTAAATGATGCAGAGGAAAGAGGGACATTTTTGATTAATTGCCTGATTGTTTGATCACTGAAATCAACCATTTGATGCCTTTTGGATTAATCCTGCTTTATCATTTTGTGTGATGTTGCGTCAATTATGGCAAATTTTCTTTTTCTTGGCTCGACAAAGATGCGAAAGTCTCGCTGCCATGTCGACAGCAGTCTCCTCTCATCCAGGCAGGCTGACAGCAGCTGCCGGGCCTGTTTGACCAAAGGCCAATCTGCTTTGGACGAGAGCCGGCACTTCACGGCGATGAATGGCCGTCCAGCTGCACTTAGTTTCATGCACGTGTGTGTGTGTGTGTTTCTTGTGTGAGGCTGGGGTTGATCTGAGTGGGGTCTTTGTCCCACCCTCCCCGTCCCCTACGTGACTCAGAGGGAATTAACATGACAACCCAACGCCGTCACCAACCGTCTCTCAGTCTTTTTGCAGCGATTAGAAACTGTCAGCCACGCGGAGGAAGGGGAAGGTCACCTTTAGCCACCGGGCAGAGATGATGGTTCGCTTTGGCAGGCCACCAAAATCAGCAGAACATCCCACTTCATTATTAAAGGAAGCTTTTCTTTATTACGTCTCATATTTCTGTCGTTTTCTTGTCTTTCCTGTGTGACCGGCTACACTCAGAACCCAGAGTCCAAACGTACATTGAATTACACTGATTTTAAACCTAATTAGCTTATTTAAGTGAAAACATTAATGAATCTTTAGACTGTGAATGCTCAACTGTACTTAAACTTCTGAAGCACGCAGGTTTGTTTCGATTGAGTCCTTTTTCAAGTCAGTTAGAAGTTAATCTCCCCAAACAGATCATTATTTATACGCCATCCCTGCTTTGTCATCTTAGCCCGGTTAAGCCCGCCTAAGCTCAGATTTCTGCGGCTAATCAGCTGAACTGAGGAGGCATGTCCACACCTGCATCCATCTTAATGCGACCGACGTCAGAGCATGAAAGGAGGCTCTTTGAAATCATAATCCATCAGAAGACAGTCTGTTGTTGTGAAATTTGAAACCAGAAACAGTCGTCATAATGAACAGAAAGGTCACCGCTCCAAATATCATCTGCCACTTTTGTAATCAGTGTATTTTTTTTTTAGTTGTTGTCTCAGAGATGTTTGCGAAATTGAAAACACAAATTGAAAACAGATGGCGGAGGAGGACTCGGCGACACGGTTTTGTTGCTCCTTCCTGCAAGCATAATAATATCGCCGGCGTTACAGCGGAGACACCTCAGTCGCACTCGCTCCTTCCAACAATCAGGACGAGAAACTAACTGGAAACAACAACTCTACATGCAGAAAAACCTCCGAGACTGCATCACCTTCTTACACCGCCGGTAGAGCAGAAATGCATTCATACTCAAAGCCCAAATGTCTTATCGTCACGGCGACTGGTGCTGTAAGAGGAGCGTGCACCGGCTCTGTATTGTAAGACTTAATGTTTGTACGGATCATTGAGTCTGAGTCGTAATTTTCCACTTCACAGGATATAATACAACCAGTACGAGGAAATGAAAGGATGCAGTAGGAAGGAGTGACGAGAGCCGCGAGAAATACAAGATGCAAAGTTTTAGTTTTTTTTTAAGTTTAACCTATTGTGCTTAATTTTCTTTTTTTATTGTTCGCTCTGACATCCATCATGTTTTATGGTCTCTGACGGCGTTGAGGTAGAAGCAGATCTGTCGTCTCTCGCTCGCCACAGCAGCCACAGTTCAGGGCCGTTTGCTTATAATGGTAGCTACGCTCTGAAAAATAACCACCATCGACACATGAAGTCACATGCTGCCAAATTAACCTTCGTTTCAACTCAACCAAGCCTTTCGAAGCCGTTTAGACACCATATATGTGACGTTTTTCCATGCAAAGTTACATTTGCACGGCTCATTTCATTTTCTGTTGACTGCTCGTGATTATTGTTTTAGTTAAGACTGCAAAATGAGCTCAGTTTCCTCCCTGTTTTGTTTTTTTTTTTTCTTTCCACCTGCGGTGCATCTTCCCTTCTCTCTGTAGTAAAGGCTTACCCTGATCCCTTGGTGTTGTGTAATTTCACGTATCTGAGCAGCAGGGCTTTCTGGGAAATGCCAAACCCTGCGTGTAGATGACGTCTGATGTCTTGAAATCACAAATGTCCTTGAGCTGTCTCCTACCTGTGTGATTCTACAAATGTCTCTTTTAAAGTGTCCTCCTGTGGTGCAGAAGAAATATTTTCTAATCTAACAGTGAGCTCTGACCCATCTTCTGTTTTTTTGTGTCTCCTCTACAGTAAGCATGTTTCTCAACACCCTGACGCCCAAGTTTTACGTGGCTCTGACGGGCACTTCCTCCCTCATATCAGGACTCATATTGGTAAGAAACACTTCTCTATCTAAAGCTCATGCTGCTGTTTCTCACATTTATTATATTAAAAATGCACGTTTTCTCACAAAGTAAACTGTCTCTCTGATGCACAGTTTAATAAAACACTGCAGCTAATAACTTCTGGTGCATCAGTTAAATGTAAAAACACTTTCAAGGCTGGTGTCTGTGCTCATTCTTGACCCTTTAAAAAGAGAAAATTAATTTTCAGAGGTGGCTCCCCTTGGTGACTGTATGGGATGTAATTTGTCAGCACCGTAATCAGAAGTTCAGAGGCCACGAGGAGCCGAGGGGAGAGAGGAAATCCATACTCATTTGGTATCTCACAAGATGAGCTGCTGGCTTATCACAGCGCGCGACACACTTTTCTGTGCTTTTCAATCCACTCAGAGGACATTTTTGTGTTTTTGTGTGGGATGTGGATGCAGATATCCAGATATTTTCCCATCCGTGTGGATTAAACACTCGGCTAATTTGACTGAAGTGCTTCCAAGCCGTTGACCTGCATGTTGAGCCGCCGCCGAGCAAGACGCTTTTCCCTCTGCGGCTCTACAGAAACCCAAAAAAAAAGGGAGAAAATGATCTTTTATTGGCATTTCTCGGGCGTGGCTTTGCTGCAATTATAAGTCAATCTACAGCTTTGCGACGAGCGTCTTCGCCCGCTTACGTCAGCATTCAAAAATAAACAGATTGAATAAAGATATGATGGAAATCAGCAAAGCAGGGAAGCCATGTAATGGAACTGCTGGCAAGGCTATTCCTACTTATGCAGGTATTTTATGTCTCTTTCAAGCCCTTCACAGAGACAGCCAACTGTGCAACAGTGTTTGGTCTGTATTTTAAAATAGCTCCTCTCTTAATTAACTCTCTCCCTCTTCCCTGTGGGCTATCGGCCAATACGTGTAGGCTGCTCAGAAAAAGCTGTTGCACATGCTCCGCGAGATGATTAAGAAACGTGGGAGCCGATTGGTTTCACCGGAGCGATACCGGTCATTTCTCTGTAATTGGAGTAGATGTTTATGTCACAATTAGATGAGTTTTCCTCTGAAGTGTTCTCGATAAGCAACCCCCCCCCCCCCATCAAAATTTGATATCACTTCCTCTCTCAAGCCGAGGCCGACAGTATAACAGCTCAGACAGATGGCAGTCTGTTCATGTTAGTAAAAGACTGTGGCTCTCATCAGTATTCTGGATGTTTGTCTCACATCCACTCATTAAAACTGTCAACCATTCGTATATATTTTACAGTTTTCTTTGAGCAGCACTCTCACTTAATATTTATAGCTGCAGTAGATGTTCGGCCTTGCTCAGAGGCAATCTGATAGTGATATTACAGATATGGAGGGAATTTCTGGATACTTGTTTGTTGATCTCACAATCTCACCGCCGGCCTCGAGTCGAACCAGCAGCCGTCACACGTCGGTGAAGCGGCTGCATTTTGAGGAAGGTGCAAAGGCAGATGCTGTGTTTGAAACAAGTGCATCCAAAAGACAAAAGGAGAGTGATGCTCAGATTTAACACACAAGATGAGCTGAGTGCATTTACTGTATGCAGAGCTCTTAGCAATACACCCAAACACACACACACACACACACTGATGAAGGTCAGCGTCTCGCCCGGGGATGCAGATTAAAGGACGACCCTCTCTGACATCCGACTAATTATCAGACCTTTGTCAACAGTCTGCACCTTTCCATCCACACAGGAGGCTTAGTTTAGTTGCTCCTCTGTTGCATGTAGAAACACTTTCGGGCCTCTGTGGCACCTCTGAGACAATCGCAGCAGTCGTTTAGTTCAGATTAAAATCATAAATATGCAGATGGGGAATAGCGACTTGCTAAGCACAAGTAAACTTTTTTAGCTGACGGCAATTTTTCTCTTATATTAACCAGTAATAGTCTTTGTTAGTTAATCTGGTCAAACTTTAAAAAGTGAAAGTTGTCTTTTAGGTTCAATACTTCTGTGTTTGGTTAAGTTTTCATCTCAACTCAAACAACCCTCCTCTTTGTCCTCCATCTCGTTTAATTAAAGATAATCTCTCTTTCTGTGTCTTCTCAGATATTCGAGTGGTGGTATTTCAGGAAATATGGGACCTCCTTCATAGAGCAGGTGTCTGTGAGCCACCTGCGCCCCCTGCTGGGCGGAGTGGACAGCAGCTCCCCCAGCAACTCCAACACCAGTAACGGGGAGGCCGACTCCAATCGACAAAGTGTGTCCGGTAAGAGCTGACGGATGGACCGAAAGGGAAAGTTGTAGTGCTGCGGCATCAGTGCGTAAGGCCGGACACAGCCTGGTTTTAACAGCAGCGTAGAAAAAACTGCAGCTCTGTTTTCTCGCTGCACATCAGAGTCATCATTTCCCATCACTCACACTTGGAAAACATATTAATTTACACACATCAGCAGTGCCAGGGAGGAAATATTGCATCATGAGTTACTTTCCCCTGGTCCCTTTTTCAGTGTTATTTCTTTCACTGTTTTTCAAATCACACAACAAAGAGATGTAAACTGTTAAATTCATCAGGGGTTTTACGATGGCCGTCTGTTTACTCAGCCGGTTCTCTTTCCCGATCTCGTTTCCTTCGCCGAGCCCTTTGGTTCGGTTCTGCCGCGTTGACTTCAAAAAGGAGAGCTAAAGAGCCGAAATGTTGTAAAATGTCAAAGCAATTTTTCAGCTGAACTGACCCGAATCCCCGTGGCCTGCTGAGAGCGATGAAAGCATTGATTTTAATGTGCAGCTTTTTGGGGAGAGGCGTTTCTACTTGTTTTGTTTTCTCTCGTTGAACTGCTGTCTAAATAATTTTAGTGCTGCAGACATAAACTGTGCTAAATACTAAAATGCAATACAGAGCATGAAGACATGAGCTCACAGCAGTTTAAATCAGAGACTGTGCTCATTATTAAAGATGCTCCTGTGATCAGAATATAAACTTATCTTATTATATCTTTAACTTAGTCACTGTCTATGTTATTATTACTGTTTATGGAAACTTCAATCTTCTAGCTGCTTCAAATGCACTTTAAATTAAAACTCAAATTTTCTGATTTTTGTCTCCATAACAGCTCTATTTATTCCCAAACATCCAGGATTAATGACCTTTTATATACAGACTGTCAGATATCTTACATGCGCCCTTTTAAGTAGGCATCTTCGATCAACCGCATCTTGGAAATATTTGATGATTAATACGTTTTATTATCCAGCCTGTTGATTTTTCAATGTTTCTTCCACACTTTAGAGCAAACTGAATGAAAGGACAAGTAAAAAAAAAGATAAAGAGATGTTTTAAGAATAAATTTAAGGTTAAAAAGTGCAGTAAGGGGCCGTTATTCTCACTGTGTGTTTGTTGAACTGCAGTTTTAGACACTGAAGTGATTCACGTCTGTCCGGCAGTCTTTCTGCGAGCGCTGCTGAGCGGCTTCTTGGCTTTTCTTCTTTTTTTCCCCCCTACATCAGTGACGCTTTGATCACAGCTAATCCTCTGAATATGTGTTTGGTCCCCCGTGGAAATGTATTCATTTCAAACGAGGGAGCGTCTTAGTGCTGAATAACTCCTTTGCTTCCATTGCAGCCGATAAAAGAAAACATTTATACAACATATGCATCCATAATGCAGCGTATGACTCAATCTCCGGTTTTACAGCAGCGTCTCTTTATTGCGAACAAATCGCAGAAAGGTGCGATGAAAGATGAAGGTCAAACGTCAATGATGAGAAACGTTTCTGTTTTTGTGCTCATCGTGGAGGCGTGACGCGGCACCGCGCTTGTTTTCAGCCAAACAACTTTAAATTAAACAGGATTACGTGTGCTCAATTAAATCAACAAGCCGTGATTGAGAGAAGATTAATTATCTTGACTGTGCTAATCCTCAGGTTTCTGGCTAATAATCCACTCTGTGTAAATCCCTCCGCAGAAGTCAGAGTCGAAGGGCGTGACGTTTTCTTCTTTTTCTTTGTTAACGCACAAGTCAAACAGAGACTGCTGGAGTGAAGTCGCCTCATTGATTAATTATAAATCTGATAGTTGAGCATCAATTTGATATGTGTGAAACGGTTTTCATGATATAATTTCACATTTTTATTTTTGGCCCTTTGTATTGAAACTGTTTTTTTTATCTTTATAGAGTTAGCATATTCCTTGTGTATTAAATTGAGGGTTAAATTAGAAGAGCTGAAGTTATTAGGACATTAATTGAACAGTTGATCATCAAAAGTTATTTATCACATCAAAAAAACTAAACTTTTCTACTTCCAGACTTTCAGATTTGAGGATTTGCTGCTTCTCTCTTTTTTATGTAATTGCAAACTTTTGTTTTTTAACTTGGTATTATTTTGTTCTCTCTTTTGTGACATTTTATAGATGAAACTACTCACTAATACTATTGATTACCATTAGTTGCCACCTTTATAATCACAATTAATGGAGAAATTCAACACTTCCTTAAAGTTCAGGGACTTAAATTGCAGCCAGCAAAGATCAAGATCGATGTAGTGGGGTGATCCTACAGTTCCCATGATGCATCTGTGCTGCATCTTTTACTTCAATCTTAATCTCTTAATAACAGTGCTCATAAACAACCCTGGTTACATAATCCGTGGTTATCTGTAACAGAGCGCTTTATAATCTTTTATGACTGTTCTCGCAGGCTGATTGATGCTCCTCATGATGAAAATATGAATTTGAATAAATGAATGAAGAAAATTAACCCCAGATTGTTAAATCCTGCGTCGCCTGCTCAGAGCTCCGTCCTTTTTTCTGACAGTTCGGTCGGAGTTTTGCGGCCTTTTTTTCCTGTCAAAGAGGTCGACGCGGCCTCTTTGAAGTTCGCCGAGGAGGCTCAGTGTCGACTTTCACCCTTGACGCTTGTTCTCTCTCCGTCTCCCTGCCCGCAGAATGTAAAGTGTGGAGAAATCCGCTGAATTTATTTCGTGGAGCTGAATATAACCGGTGAGTGACGGCTGGTCTTTCCTCTCCCTCCTCCCTCCCTTCGATCTGTACGTCTTCTCTCCTTTTAGTTTCCTAATCGCCGTCATCTGTTTGCTGTTTCCTCTTCACTTACAGTAAATTTGTTTTCTCTCTCCTCCTCTTCCTCCTCCACTGTCCCCTCATCTTTCATTCATTTTCTCCTCTGACCATCCCATCTTTTATTCCTCATCAACTCCTTCCTCCTCCTCTGTCTTTTTTTGTCTTTGTGCTTCCTCTCATTTATTCTCTCTCAAATTTCTTTTTTTTTTCTTTCCACCCTTTTGATTTCATCTCATCAGTTTCTATTCACTGTCATCCCTCCTTTCTTCTCCCTTTGATGTGTCGGCCTCGCGTTCCTCCGATTGAGTCATCCTCCACATTTTTCCACATTTCTCGTGCTGTAATTATCTCGTCATTTTCTCCACGTATCAACCGGCAGGCTGAGCGATCTCAGTAAATCACAGTTCCCATTACAGTCTCACTCTCTCTCCTTAAATGTTTCCCATCAATATGTGTCTTTCAATACTATAAATACGTCTCTTTGCCGGTCTTCAGGTACACGTGGGTGACGGGTCGCGAGCCGCTGACGTACTACGACATGAACCTGTCGGCGCAGGACCACCAGACCTTCTTCACCTGCGACTCGGACCACCTCCGGCCTGCCGACGCCAGTAAGCAAACCCACGTGCATCTTTGTTTGTGTGCACAGGCGTGATGTATGTAGATAAATGTGTTTATCTACGTGCGTTTGCTCGGTTGCAGTCATGCAGAAGGCGTGGAGGGAGAGAAACCCGCAGGCTCGAATCTCCGCAGCACACGAAGCCCTGGAGCTGGAAGAGTGAGTTTACTTCCTCTTTATCCTCCTTGTCTTTAATTTTACAACTCTCTCCTTCGACATAAGCTGTTAGGAGCGCTGTGGTCATTTGAAACAGCAAAGGTGCTTATATTAGAAAGCAATAGTACAATTAAAATAAATGTGTCTGTCAAATCACCTGCGCTAACAGCGGAGATAATTAATGATAATGTCTTTGGAGCGTTTGGCGTGTTAAAGTGGAAATTTAGGAATCTGTCAAAAGACTGAAATGATTGAAGATGTCCTGTCAATATTTAATTTTCCCGTTAAAAGTTTTATTCATCCATAAAATCGCAGATTGATTTATTTTTCTTATTATTTTCCACCTCTGACCTGCCTTTTATATTCATGAAGCTTCATATATTCATTTATCGCTGTGGAGCAATGTGATTTATCTGGAGCTGGAACTTGTTCAAGGGCGCTGCAGCAGGAGTTTCGTGCCCACTTTATCCGGTTTTAGCCCGCCAGATTTTCAGACTTTGGGTCACGAGCCGTCTGCTTCAACACTGAAGCTGTGACCATCGGATCGGTGTCTCACTGCTCCACATCTGGTGCAGTTTTGGCAAAACGTGGCGATGCAGTGCACCGCTCACTGAGGCGTTGAGCTAATGAAGTTAAAGAGACAACAAAGCAGCTTCACAGTTTAATCAAAGAATGATTGTCTGTGATAGTTAAAGGATCCTCAACGCCAGAAGAGCTGCAGGTATTCAGCGTTTTACAAGAAAAAAGGCAAAAACTTGGAGGATAGTCAGAAACAAATGAACGTTTGTTATGTAAGAGAGACTTTTTTCCTTCTTTCTTATGCTTCAGATTTATGTTGGGTTGTCATCTGGACTAAAACATCACGTTGTTGCTTTTGCTCACCACCTACTTAATCAACCAGCAAGCATGTTTGCATTTGCACAACTAATTTTAAACTATCAAGTTCTGTCATTAACGTAAAACCTTTATTAGATCCTGAACAATAAAAGCAGGTCAACAGATTCACGTTGGAATAAATTTAAAAGATTCGACTTTTAGATTGGAAACTGCAGGTTCAGTCGTGGGGAGATGCTGCGTCTCTTCACAGATCGGCCCTCTGGGTGTCTGCATCATTCATAAGGGAAGACGAGTTTGCTTGTTTTTCGCGGCGGCGTGGGTTTTTATTTTTAGGAGCAGCCGTGACTACAAAGGCAGCGCCGTGCGCCGCTCTCGGCTCGCGTCAAGGCCGCAGCAGCAGGTCGACTCGGAATAAAACTTCTTTGATCAGCGCTCTGTCAGACGGCGCTTACAAACACAGGAGGCGTAAAAGCGCTTTTATAGCACAGAGATGCCACATCGTGTAGAGAAAGAAAGCGCACGCGGGTAATGACCGATGAAGAAACGAGGATGAGTTATAATTTCCTTGTTAACGGTTCCTCTCCTCTTCTCTTGCAGTTGTGCGACGGCGTACATCCTGCTGGCGGAGGAAGAAGCAACGACCATCATGGAGGCCGAGCGCCTCTTTAAACAGGCACTAAAAGCCGGAGAGAGCTGCTATCGCCGCAGCCAACAGCTGCAACATCACGGTACACAGTACGAAGCCCAGCACAGTGAGTGCACCGCTCTGCGTTTACATTTCTAATAATGACTTTAAAAAGGTCAGATTGCAGCAGGAGAGTTTCTTTTATCATCTGTAAATGTGGGATGAACTGATCCATCACACGCAGTTTCTTTTTATGCACAACATTTGATAATAAAAGTGGATTTTCATGTTTTTTTATTGTGTGTTTGTGTGTGTGTGTCCACCAGGAAGAGACACTAACGTTTTGGTGTACATAAAGAGAAGATTGGCCATGTGCTCCAGAAAGCTCGGCCGGACACGAGAAGCAGTAAAAATGATGAGAGATGTAAGTACACGGCTGCACACACACACACACACACACACAAACATAAGACCAATAGGAGGACGTTCTTTGATTTCTAATAAGTTTAAAGGGCTTCAGTTTAACTCCCGAGGTCTGAAAAATCACACAAAAGCCACTTGAAAGTTTGAATTTCCACACTGATTGTGAGGTTTCATTGTGAAAGCTCTTGTGTGCTGACTGTGTGCATGTGTCGCCCCCTGTCCGGTATTACATGTAACAACAGTTGTGTGTTTTCCAGTTAATGAAGGAGTTCCCTCTCCTCAGTATGTTCAACATCCACGAGAACCTGCTGGAGTCGCTACTAGAGCTCCAGAACTACGCCGACGTCCAGGCCGTTCTGGCCAAGTACGACGGTGAGACACACACACACACACACACACACACACACACACACACACACACAGTTTAATGCATTTATTTACTGTGCGTTCGTTTGAATAACACAGAACTTAATTGCTGATATTTAATGAAATAATCACACACAATCACATCTAAAGCTGCAGTCAGTGCCTCTTCTGAATGTGACGGGACAAAGCTGTACTTTTATTTTTTCAAAGAATAATTTAACACCAGTTCCCTCTTCTTAGTTTATTTATATTCACGTTCACTTTATTATAACCTGGTGCAGAAACCTTTAGACCCCCAAGAAACCAGGACCCTAACTTCCAAGTTTTTTAGCTTAAACTTTGAAATTGAAATGAAAAATGAAAGATGTAACCACCTGTTAATAATCAAACTTTACATTTCAGATGATATTATGCTTAATATTCAACAAATACGATGTGTCGGGATCAGAAACTGAAATATTTGGTCTGTGGCCTCAAAGGTTCATTAACACTTTCGTATTTTATGTTACACTCCTTTATTTATTATTAATATTTAATGATGCAGACTATAATTTTATTGTTTATGGTAATTAAACTAATTCTAGCAGCAGAATTAACAAATACACAGATGTGCATGAGGGGAAAATCTGATTACAGCTGAAATTATTAGCTGTTTTCAGGCAGTTTATCAGAAACGACTTTCATAATTAGTTAATGTGTTAAATAATTTTCAAAACTTTATCTTCTCGTGTGTGACAGTAAGTCTTTTATCTGGGTTTTGCACTGTTTATCAGAAAAAACTTGGATGTACAGAGGGGTTTATTGTATACAACAGATGTCTTTACGTAACTGTTAGATAAGTGAAAAATAAGAGAAGCAAACATCCCCGCAGCTGTGAAACTCATCATCTTCATCACAAACTCCTCCGGGCGTCTTCCTCTAATATCACCTGTAATTCCAAACGTTGGTTACATTCGCTGACCTCCCCCCTCCCTTCCTCTCTTGTCCGTGTCTGCTTTGTGTCTCCTCCACAGATATTAGCTTACCCAAATCCGCAACAATATGCTACACAGCAGCTTTGCTCAAAGCCAGGGCGGTATCGGACAAGTGAGTATCTCCTTACGTCGTCCACAATGCTCGCTGTGCTGTTTGGGAGTTTAAAACGGAGCTGAGAGCAGCCCGGGGACGTGTTGAACGAGAGGTGCACGGTTATTTACGACTAAAACACTACACAGCCACGCTGCTGGTGCACCGTGCAAAAAAACAGACTTTTTGTAAAGAATTCACAACGCAAAGTGAGCAAATGAACTTTATTTTTATGCACAAAACGCAGCTGAAGTTTTGCAGGTAACTTCTTTGAAATTTCTCGGAAGTGATTTGTATGAAAAATGCAGCGTAAATAAAGTTTATTCATTCATTCACTCGTCATGTAGTCTACTTAGAAAGAAACTTCAGAGTAAACATTACATTTTTATCACTCCTGGTGATGTATAAAGGAAATAATCAGCTATTTATCACCTTTTTGTTGGGAGATTGCAGAATATAATTATTAAAGTATTACGGGGTAATTTCCAGGATATTTGGATAAATTTGGGGTAATTTGAGGGTATTTTCATAGAAATTACAAATACATTACTTGGTCATTTTCACCTACTTAACTTGAAATTTGCAAAACATTAAAATGACGTTACTGACTTTTTTTTTTATTGTTTACCAGTGAACACATTTATACCGATCTGCTGTTTATTTCTTTATCAGTCAACTTTTTCTATCCTTTTTTTCTGTCCACCGTGTGATCCATTATCCCTAAATTCTCCTGAGCTTCACGTCTGTTAATCCAAGTGTACACATCATCTTTTTGTTATGAAACTCTTTTTTTTAAATAAAGTTTTGACACACAGCAGCTGAGTTAGCGACGAGTTAGCAGCCTCGATGTCGACGTCTCTATTCGGCATCGTGGGAGTCGTTTTCTAAATCATTTTGATCCTTCAGCAATGTGCAAACCCAAGTACTGACAAGAGAGTGTGTGTGTGTGTGTGTGTGTGTGTGTGTGTACGTGTGCGTACGTGTGTGTGTGTGTAGATTCTCTCCAGAGGCAGCGTCCAGGCGAGGGCTGAGCACAGCAGAGATGAACGCAGTAGAAGCCATCCACAGAGCGGTGGAGTTCAACCCTCACGTCCCCAAAGTGAGACCCCTACACACACACACACACACACACACACACACACACACACACACACACACACACACACACACACACACACACA
>JBAJHX010000081.1:2902747-2913137 GCA_037176925.1 Amniataba percoides | reverse complement strand
ACACACACACACACACACACACACACACACACACACACACACACACACACACACACACACACACACACACCTCAAAAATAATCATCTCTGATGAAGTTTTCTTATGAACGAGTCCTTTTCAGTCAGCGATAGAGCCAGAATCTCACTGGATTTTCAAGTTTTCTTTGTTAAATACGTTTGATAATCAATCATTTCTTATAAAGATCACTGTGTTTACAGTTTGTGCACTGATCGCTGATCACGACATGTTACAGCTGAAATAAAAAGCAGTCAGTGCTTTTTGGTAGATAAACAGCACAACAGTTTCTAAAAGGTCTCCCACGTTTCTCTGCTGTTTCTTCAGATGCATGTTGAACGATGTGAGGTGTCAGCATAAAGGTCTTGCTGATGGATGCTGAAGACTTTAAAGATCTTTCATCAGATGCACTGAATGATTCAGCACAAAACTTTTACATGCAGCCACGTTGTCTATTATTAAATCTTAATTGAAGTCTGTTGGCTGCAGTTTAAGAACCAATATGAGTAAATACAGAGTAAAAGTGAGATAAAGGATCACTTTTGATACTGTGGTATTAATAATAACGTAAATTCATGTTGTTTTATCATTTATATGAATGATTATTTCAGTGTGGTCACAGAGACAGAAATAAAAACTTTGGAGCAAACTGAATTCAGACTAAATCAAGAGGGGCTTTTTTAGATTTGCTGTCTTTAAGCATCGTTTGATAAAAACTGTGTGCAGAGTTTTAGTTTGAGTGTTTAAGATTTTAAGCTCAAGCTTCAAAGAAAGCTGCCGTGCATAAGTGTTGATTTGATTATGTTTTTTGGGTCATTTGTGGCCGTTTTGATGAGTTTCTTCTCTTCATCAGATCCAGATTGACCCTCTTCTTCTTCCTCTTCCTCAGTATCTGCTGGAGATGAAGAGTCTGATTCTTCCTCCAGAACACATCCTGAAGAGGGGCGACAGCGAGGCCATCGCCTACGCCTTCTTCCACCTGCAGCACTGGAAAAGGGTGGAGGGGGCGCTCAACCTGCTGCACTGCACATGGGAGGGCAGTAAGTACACTCTCACACACACACACACACACACACACTCTCTCACACACACACACACACACACACACACACACTCTCCATTGGTTGTTGTTGGATGTCTAATTAAATGAGTCTCGGCTGCCTACGTGGAAACATTCAGAGTTTTTTATCGTTCATTCTCTGAGTTTTTGTCAAAAGCAGGACTGACTGTTTGTGTGTTTGCTGTTTGTTTGTTTGTTTGTTTGTTTGTTGTTTCTTTGTTTGTAGCTTTCAGAATGATCCCGTATCCTCTGGAGAAGGGTCACCTGTTTTATCCGTACCCCATCTGCACAGAGACGGCCGACAGAGAGCTGCTACCCAGTAAGAGACGCCCCGACACGTTCACACACACTTTGTGTGTTTTAGTTTTGATAAATAAACTCTGCGTACAAGAGGAGTGTATTTATAATTATAGTGTCGTAGAGATGAATTTTAACAATCAGTTATGACCACATTTACATTTAATCTGATCATTTTATTTTGTGTCAACATGATCGGCTGTTGCAGGGATCAGTTTGAGCTTTTTTTTGTTCTCTTCCTGCTCCAGTTTAAAATATAAATTTACAACTCAACTAAATAAAATCCTTTAAGTCATTTTCAGCACACTGGATTTTATAGTGACATTAAAGAAGAAATAAATTGGGCTCAAATGGGGAGTTGAGGAGTTTTCTTGTGCGTAAAGATTCACAGACGTGTTGCTGGTTTGTAGCTCAGCTGGTTTGATTATTTCTGATTATTTCTGAGGATGATTTTTATCTATTTGGTCTTTTCATTTAGAATAATTATGGTAATTTTTATTGCCTGGCGCAAAAATTAAGTGGCTCAATTTGTCATTAATGATCATGATGATGAGACGAAATCCTTAACAGAGTGCTTAGCTGTGTGTGTGTGTGTGTGTGTGTGAGTGTGTGTGTCGTCCTGCTGCCTGCTCTGCTGCTCGTCTGTCTTCACACACAGACCTCCACTTGATTAAGTTGGCCTCAATCCACCAGCAGCAGCAACACACTGCGCTGTGTGTGTGTGTGTGTGTGTGTGTGTGTGTGTGTGTGTCTGTTACATCACATCGCTGCTGTCTACCAAACCCTGAATTTATTTATTTTCCCACTGACAGCAGTGAGTTTTAACTAACTATAACTTCATTTAAATGGAGCGACACTGAGTAATTTTTCTTTAAAATGACGTCTTAGATTTTGTGTGTTGCTACTTTAACTCGTCTGAATGTGCCTTTTTCTGTTCAACATCAATGCTAATTGGTCTGTTCGTTCAATGAAGGGGTCAGAGGTCAATCTGCTTTAAACTTTGGACATTTATTTACATGCAGACTTTGAAAATTTGACCATTTCTTTAAAGCTACAGTTCAGGGAGGATAATCTCCAAATCTTACCTACCTGAGAGTGCTCTTATTTTGAAAATTAACTAAAAGATGTGTTTGAATTTACTGTGATTAAGACGGCGATGAATGTTTTACTCTAAAGTAACGTTGTGTTTGTGTTTGTGTGTGTGTGTGTGTGTGTGTGTGTGTGTGCGTCCCACGTGGAAGCAGTGTTTCACGAGGTGTCAGTCTACCCAAAGAAGGAGCTGCCCTTCTTCATCCTCTTCACCGCCGGCCTCTGCTCCTTCACCGCCATGCTGGCTCTGCTCACACACCAGTTCCCCGAGCTCATGGGAGTGTTTGCTAAAGCCGTGAGTACACACACACACACACACACACACACTGTTACTTGATTGAGTTTGGAGCGTTTTAGGTGTAAAAAAAAGTTAAAAGCTTCGTTTCCATAAAATGTTCTGGATGTTTGAACACATCTCGTGACGCCTTCGGGTCAAAATGTCAGAAACACACCTGACGTGTAAAATGAAGGATCATTTAATGACCTTTGACCTTTTATCCAGCTCCACCCCCCCACACACACACTCACACTGTGAGTCTCGCTTTAATCGGTCCCCCTTCGTGGAGGTTAAATGTCCCCTTTCAGCCACCGTCCGTCATCTTTTCACGTCCTCTGCTCGCGGCGGCCAGTAGAGGGCGCCGTCTCCCCCTCAGCTCCTCCCTGCTGCTCACCTGGAATGTAGGTGAGCTCATCCTGCCCCCCCCAACCGATGTGACGCTATCAGCAGATACCATCTACCTGCTGAGAGCCCGAACACACACACACACACACACACACACATTATGAATCATACTGCTGGTGTTGCTGCAACCATCGCTTATAAACTGACCGATCTGTCTCCTGTTAAACACAAATTACAGCTTTTTATTATCACTTTGGGGAAATTACATCGTGTAATTCCCGGCATAGCTCCGCCCACCTTTTACCTGCCTGCAGGTGTAATCAGACCGTGCACACACACCTGATGTGTTAAACCGTTATGTTCCTGTTTACCTGGCAAACAGCCGAAAGCCTTAATATAATCTCTGCTGCTGTTTACATCCTTTAATTTAATTTAATAATAATTTAATTTGAATTTAATTTGAACATCTTATTTTTCACATTTGTGCTTTTTGGCAGCTGTAACTTTCATTTTATAGCGACATTAATAAAGAAACAGTAAGTTTACTCTCTAAATCGAGAAGATTTCGAAGCAGACTGAATTAAAATCTCGTCGCTCTCATCTCGGCTGCCGCTTTGATCCACCTGGTGAGGTCAGAGTCGACACAATCTGCCGTATCGGAGGGACGGCGGGAGGACGCCCGCAAAGTTCAAACACAACGAACACACACCTTTTTTTTTTTACTTTGAAGCTGCCTTTTGAAGCTCGAGCAGAGATGCGATACGACGTGTGAGGCAGCGACCAGATACCTGCAGGAGGAGGAGAAGAAGAAGACGACTCTTCTCTTCTCCACCAACACTGTCACGGCTTTAATCTGCCATCTGACAAAGTGGGAACCTCCATGACCCGCCTGTTGTTCTGGCGGAGCCCCCATCGCCCCCCCACACAGACTCCCTCCATCTTCTCGGTTGTTGCCAAAACACCAAGCCGAGGACGAGCTGCTGCACACACACAAACTGGACACGTTGTTTTAATGTGAAGACAATGTGCTCCAGTCTTTTTCTCAAATCTTAAAATCTGTTTTGAAAATGTGCAAGAATTTTCAAGGAATTTATAATCCTGAAACTTTGGCGCTTTTTGTGGACTTTAACACGAGAGACGGTAATCAGGTGTCGTTCAGGAGCCGTCGGGTTTAATGCTGAAATGATTATTCGATTATTCAACAACAACTTACAAAACGGTCCCAGCTGAAGATCCTCGCACTCGTCTTCTCCTGAGCCTTCATCTGTCGCACCGTCCTCACCTGCAGATAGTTCAAACTGTTTATGTGATCTTGTAAGATTTTATCGACTCTCTCAGATCTTTTTTTGTTTGTGATTTGACAAAATCTCCTTGTAACGTCCTTTTCTGAGCTTTCAACCGGTCTTCTGTTCGGCTGATGAAGACTGCGTGTTGAAGTTTAAATTTAAAGAAAAAAAGCTAGTAACTGGATGTGAGATGGGATTATTTTTGTCAAAGTACATTTGCATAATTTATTACTAACAAATGACAAATATTCTCTGTAACTAGATTTTAAAATATGATCATCTGCAGATTTATATTCATGTAAACTGAATATTTTTGCACATTTTGTCAACAAGAAGTCCAAACAACAAAACAAAGATTGTGATTGTGACAGAAATAACTTCGACATGTTAACTAATGTTATTTTAAAATGAGCTGTTTTGTAGTTTGTTTCAGTAAATATTCACCTGAAGTTTGTTAAACGTCTCCGTCCTGCCGCTCTTTGTCTTCCTGCAGTTCCTCAGCACGCTGTTCGCTCCTCTGAACTTCATCATGGAGAAGGTGGAGAGCATCCTGCCGTCCAGCCTCTGGCACCAACTCACCCGCATCTGACCCCCCCGACCGGACCCGGACCAGAATCAGACTCAGACCCAGGACCAGGACCAGGAGCCGACCTCCAACAGCTGAACTGAAACCCAGAAGGCTACTTTGGACTGGACTGACACACCTTTGTGCCAAGATTACCGAGATCAAACCAAACAGAACGGACGATGACGAGGAGGAGGAGGCATGAAACAAACAAACAAACAAACAAAGGAGTCCAGAATTGGTTTTGACTTTATTTGATATGTTTGCATTTTTTGGGTTTTCAATCATTTAAAGCTGTTCTTTTGTTGTACAAAAAAAAAGAGGTGATCAATTGCCATCATTAAAAAAAAAGTGAGAAGACAAAAAAATACAATAAAGGACTTTTTGTGTATTGCTGCAAGCCGGCTTCTTCCCGCCGTTTTGATTCTCGCGCCGTTCAAAGAGCGAAGAACGAACCGTCGTCCGGAGCCGAAACAAAACACGACCCGGTAGGTTTTTATTCTCCGTCCCATCTTTTATCTTCTGATGTGTTTTCATCCACAAACTAACGCCTCCCTCCACAGGTACGAGGAGACTTTTATCAACCAGGTGCTCTGTCACAGACAGTCGTTGCTTTTCATGTATTTGTGGAAGATTTGAATCACAGTGATTATAAATACAGACTATTTTTATTAACTATTCATTCATGTAGAGATCTTAAAAGATTTCCAAACTAATCTTAAACTTTAACATGGAGTCATGATGTCATTCTGATGAACCTTAATGCTAAAAAACACAGATTAAACGCGTGATTTTCACTTGATGATCAGAAAAGATCAGAAAACAGAAGCTGCCTGGAAAATGACAAATGAATCAAAAAATCTAAAACTGCAGGATGCATCTAAAACTGATAAATCATTTGTGATAATAATTTCTTTTTTTTAACCGATTTTAGTGCCATAATCGTATTTTTGGGTTTTGTTTGCCTTTTTGGACATCTTTGGAAGCTCATTGATCTCAAGAATAAACAAATGAATTTTTATCACCCTCAAAACAAACAAAAGAAGTTAAGAGTTAAAAATCTGTCCTGTGATTGGCCAGCGCGGCAGGAGGAAGTTTTGATTAGTCTGAATGTGCAGTTTGATTATTGGTTACTGATAACACACTATACATCTGCTTTAATTTACACACCCACATATGTACACAAACAAACAAACAAAGGCCCGTCGATGCAGCTTTGCAACACATTTTGACAGTTTGATTTACCGAGGCTTTTATTTTGGAGGGCGCTGTTTTACAGGTCTTTGTGTTTTTTATGGGGATCAAATCTTTTCAGGCAGGAATTCATCATAATCTAAAGACATTTTTACACACCGGAGAGTAAATAAATACAGTTATACAAGAGGAGGAAGTTAAAATCTGATGTTTTTATGTGATTTTACTTTACTGTGCCCTGAATGTGTAAATCAGATTTAACAAGTGTTGGTTTGTCGGATTTGGAGGCTTCAAAAGTGAATTTGAGTGTTTACATGCACAGAATATCAGACTTTGCAAAGGGAGCACATTTAATATGCACATCTTAATATGTATGCATGAAATAATGTGTGTTAATTTAGAGGCAATTTCAGGCCTTTAGTTTTCGAAAGACAAGCTGCAGATAAGCTGCAGATGTAAACGTGTTGATGTCGCCACCTACAGGCAGAAAAACGCTGCCTTTATTTGAACTCATTCAGGCCGTCCGAGTTAAAACTTTCTGCTGCGTTTGTGCCGTTAATCCACAGCTCGACACTGGAGGAAGTTGAAAGTTAAAAAAGTTAAAAGTTAGAGTCAAAATTTGTTAATAACTTTGCCAATCTGGAGAATTTTGAGCTCTCCAAACGTGATGCTATTTCATGAAATTGAACAATCTGCAAAAAAAATAAGTGATAAAGAGGATATTCAGTTTTTTATTGATTACAGCTACAGATTTCTTAACTAACTTAAATGCTTTTTCATTTCTGTGCATGTACTCACACTCACTAAAGCCTCAAACCAGCACAAAGATCCCACACTCGCCACCTTTTGGCCATTTTGAGTGAAAAAGAGGTTTTAAAAAGTTTAGACGTCAGTTCGGCCCTGATCTCAGATCTGTTTCTGCCTCTTTCGTCCTCCAGACTCTGACGGGACAGAAAAACTAATTTATGTCCTTTGGTGAGGAGTTCAGACTGAGCCGTAAAATTCAAAAAGTTCAGGAGAAAAAGACATTAAATAGCAGAAAAAGGTTTGAATTTTCGGACAGCTTGATGAGAGATTTAATGCTACAGTAGATTATATAACTTAAGATATATTTCAGTGTAGTCGTGGTCAAATCTTAGTGTGTTTATCGTCACTTTACCTCTAAAACATTTAAACTTGATCCACCACTTTATTTCTGTCATCGAGTCTCTGCTCCACTAGTGTTTCTGAGCCTAAAGAGAAAAAGAGGAGACTTTTTCACACTCTCATTAAGACAGTCAGCCTTCGAAAAAACCTGCCTGCTGCAGAAACTATTTGTGGTGATTTGATATATTTTCTGAATAAAAAGGTGCAGCTCGCGACGGTGAAGTCATTTAACCTACAACACGTGGATGAAAGCTGCTCTAATCATCTGGAGAGAGAAGTGAAGAAGTCTTTCGTCTGGAGTGTGTGATTATCACGAGCAGCAGACGAAGCACCGAGGAAGACGAGGTCGGAGCGTCCTCGGCGGCGAGGCCTCGGCCGGCGGCGGCGTCACGTCTGGCCCTTGCAGGTGTGCACGTCCACCTGCTGGTGGCAGTCGCGGCAGTGCACGGCGCAGCACCAGTGGAACTTGCACTCGCACTTGGTGGTCCGGCTGACCCGCGACGTGTCGTAGC
Source organism: Amniataba percoides (assembly GCA_037176925.1). Taxonomy (NCBI): domain Eukaryota; kingdom Metazoa; phylum Chordata; class Actinopteri; order Centrarchiformes; family Terapontidae; genus Amniataba; species Amniataba percoides. The sequence continues at coordinate 2,905,350 of JBAJHX010000081.1, read as the reverse complement.
CTCGGCCGCAGCACATCACCTCGCAGCCGTCCGTGCCGCGGGACGTCCGGTTACAGAGCCGCCCCCCCGTCCCCATCGACCCTGTGGAGAGAGAGAGAGAGAGAGAGAGAGAGTAAATGACATCATCTGTTTTTTGGAAGAAGGGATTTTAAAAGATGAAGAAAATGCAACAACGATTTCACATTTTTTAAAATAAACTCAAGTGCAAAATGTTTTTTACTATTTCTGGATCTTCGTCATCAAATTTTTGCAGCACAAAAACATCTGCAGGCTTTTCAGGTTTATTTAACTCACAACCTGCGAAAATCCTTAAAATGAATCTGCCTGTCTCCACAGTTGAGCCTCCTTTTCATCTAAACTGTAAAGACAATAAGAAGTTTGTTGAAAGTTGAAAACCAGGTATCATAAAGCTAACAGAGATCCTGACAGTGTCACAGACATAATCCAACTTTTAGTTCATTTCATATGTAAGTATATAAAAGTCTTTGTCAAACAGAAATGAGGAAACATTTAAAGTGTTGTTTTAAAGCGATGGAAGAAAAAGAAACGGAAAAACAGAGCTGAGGAAAAATCTCTCAAACTTTTCTTCCTGAGCAGTGAGTCGACTCAACTTAAAGATGACATGACTTCACTTCATCTCCACATTTTAAACAGTATTTTCCTTCCAAAGTGAGATTTGCCGGTGGAGCCGTTTCACACCCACACTGACGATTACTGCAGGCGGAAAGAGGTGAGAAGCATCCTGGGAAATTACTGAGGATTTAAGGTGTCTTGGAGGAACAGTCCCCCGATAAGAAGCGTCCCTCTGATGGGGAACGAGGATGTGAGTTGGCGGCCAAAACGCAGCCAATCAGAAGGGTTTTGTTGGTTATGAGGAGCCAATGGGAGAGCAGCACGCCGGCGTCAGAGCGCCTGAAGATGAGACGGAGGCTGAGTAAGACGATGAGCGCTGAACGAAGGACAGATGAGAGATTGATGATAGGAGCCGTCAGCCTGCGCTCCCGCTCTTCATCAGCTGTTCATTTCACAGGAGACATCACACACACACACACACACACACACACACACTTTCTCCTGAGTCTCACCTCCAGCCGCCCACACACACTTTCTATCTCTGCAAACACACTTCCACTGAGCTGAACGTGAACTTTGTTTTGATTTCAACTTGACCAAAACTTGTTTTTTTTTATTTTTACACTAAATCGATTAATCGATCAGCAACTCTGGAAAAATCTATTGATCGTTCATCATCTTTAAAGTCTTTTTTTATTTCTTAAACATGAGAATTTGCAGTTTTTCCCTGTTTTATGTCGAAGTAAATTTAAAGCAGCATCACTCTAGGAAACACCAAAGGATATTTTTCATTATTTTATCGACAAAATGATTTCTCAGATAACAATTTGAAGAATAAGAAAAGAATAAATAAATCATATCAGCTCACATGATTGTGATCTGGTGTCACAGATTACTTATTTAATCTGTGTCTAATCTAAGATAGCTGCTGACACATCAGATGTTTCAGGGACTTTTTCAGCAAAATCTAATTTTATCTGCAGAAATAAACACGAGAAACTTCACATCAGAATCACACGTTGTTATCTCAACAGTTTGGGTTATCGTGTCGAGATTTCCAGATAATCGCTCCTCTGTCGGGAGAAAACAAACTTTGTTATGTCGAGTTAAAGACGCAGTCATTTCAATATAAAAACACCTTTCAGCCACAGTCTCAACAAAAAGTGACTCCTTACAGGAAAATCTGTGAAGTTTAACGATGTGTGGCTGTTTTGATGAATCGGATTTATCAATGGAAAATAAATCACATTACAGAAAAATGTAAATAAGACAGAATAAACATATTTCTGCTCCTGAATTATTCAATTCTGTTGTCAAATTAATAATTCATGAGCACAAATGGAGAGAAAATAAAAGAGTTTTCTTCAGGGTGTCAGTAAAAAGTCGTCACTCATTTAGCTCAGATTGTTTTTGATTCAACGACTTTAAATCCTGTAAAGAAACAACCAGAATACACTAAACATCCACAGCCAAGCACTGTGATTGATCAAACACCCATTTCATTCCTAATTTTAGAGCACGATTCACTGATGAAGATAAAGTTAACTGAGATGAGAGAAAGAAAGAAACGACATCCAACATGGCGTCCAACCAAGCACCTTCAGCACCAGAAGCTCCAATCAACAATAACACTGATAAATGATTTTTCCCCTAAATATTACTGTAAATTGAATATATTTGGGACATTTGAAGACTCATTTTACTATTCTGACCTCGCAGGGATTAACGCAGAAGGAGGATTTTACTTAAAAAGTGACTTTTGCTCAAACTTTGGCTCCACCTGCTGCTGCTGAGGCTTTCTGAAGGATCAAATCAACCAATCACAAACCACCAAACGCCCGAGCAACGAGAAGACGACCGGAAAGAAAACAGAAGAAGAGAGAGTTTAAAAAAAAGAGAAATAGGGCGAGAGGCTGCAGGGAGGAGAATTTTATTCCAAATGTCCAAACAAGCTTCAGACACCGAGTCACAAACAGTCCTGACTGACAAACAGCGGTGCATCTCTGCAGCTCGGCCTGCAGATGTTTCTG
>JBAJHX010000081.1:2865331-2900355 GCA_037176925.1 Amniataba percoides | reverse complement strand
ACACACACACACACACACTCTCCTCTTTCTCTCTCACAGTTTTCATGCACAAACATCGTCCCTCTCACACTCACCGTCTTGTTCTAAGCTTCGCGTACATTAACACAGATTTCACAAACTTTTCTTTAACGGCTCGTCCGTCTGTTGGTTGAGAAAAACTCTCACATGAGAAGTTTGTCTGCGTTCGATTCATTTTTCCTCTCTGCAGAAAAACCTACTGTATTATCCATAAAAATCTGTGTCGTGTGAGTCTTTTTAATGTGTAATTCTGAGGAAAAAGTGTTTCTCAAGCCGACAGAATCACTTCAAAGATCTACTTTCTTGTGGCAGCTATCAAATAAAAAAGATGATCCAGTTATCAAACAGCAGCTGGACCTTTGAGCAGCACAAACACAGAAACACACTTTCAATAATAAGAGCTGAACTCAACACCTCTTTTATCAATCAAACCAACCAGAAAGGATCAAAGACTGAAAAGAAGTAGTTTTCAAATCCTCTCGAATTATCTCGAAATATGAGAAAATATGAGAGCGAAACTGCAAAATTTTGACTTTTCGCAGACGAAGAAGAAGAAGAAGAAGAAGAAACAGGGTGTGCAATAATGTGTTTGCCAGCTTTGATACGCAAAGAAAGTTTAAGGTGGAGGTTTGCGTAATTCAAGCAAACGTTTGATAACCCTCATGAGGAATCTGTTCGCACCTCTCCGCTCGCTCCTTTAAGAAGCACGTTCGCACCGAGCAGTTGAACTCTGGAGCGTTTTTAAGGATTATGTTTGGTTCATTTGTGAAGATGAGACGAACACCTTTTCAGCTCAGGTGGAGCCAAATGAAGTTTCATACCTCAGATATTTAACAGATAAACACAGATTTTTTTCAGACGTTTTGGTTTCATTCAGCCATTTCAAAAGCATTTGAAGACTTCATGTACTTAAATCAACTTTCACCTCCATACGTCACCTTGTAACCTGGATGACTCCACATATTTTGCAGATCAACACATCAGCAGCGTATCTGGAGTCGTACCTGACTCGTGGTCCCGTATGCAGTAGTCTGGCGAGTCCTCGATGTACACCAGGTCGTTCTTGCTGGGTCGTTTGAAGTGTGTGTGCGCGGCGGTGAAGCCGGTGCCGTACTGGTTGACGGCCACCTGCACGGCGCCGTTGTACCTCTTGCGGAGGTGGTCGCCGGTGCGCCTGAAGTCGGCCATGGCCAGCCAGCACGTCCGAACGCTGCACGAGCCGCTGACACCGTGACATTTACACTCCAGGGTCATGAAGCGCTTCACCGCCTGGAGACGAGCCACAGAAACAGGATGAAACATTTCTGAGAAGATTGTTTGTTGTCCCAAAATCACAGCAGGTAAAATACTGCACTCACCAATACTTATCTTCTGATGCAAATAATCAACTAATGCTACAAAAATGTCAAATAGCAGCTTATTTTTTGTTCAAAGACAGGTCTTAAAGTTTGATATTAATACTTTACACTTAAATCTATCTTCAAGTTTTATTTCTAAATATTAAATTGTACACAGTGTCTCCCAAAATTCATCTCAGGAGGGGAAATCTGTTAATGTAAAAGAGTCATGTTCAGTGAAAGAAAGGAAAATATCACCGTTTAACCATTCTATAATTATAATGCATCAATAAGAAACTTGCATTATTTAGATTTATTTTTCATTTTTGTTCTTACATTTTAATTTTCTAGCTTTAAACCAGAGAACAAAATAAGATATGTCCTTCCTCTAAAGTGCTTTTCTACTTTAATTTTCTACTTTTAAGATGTTTCCACTAAACTAAAGAAAACATGTTTGTTCCCTCAGGTCTTCAGACGGCTCCTCACCTTCCTGCCGGCTCGGTTGTTGTGCAGATTCATGAGCGCCCGGGCGTCCCTCTCCTTCCTCTCCTTGGCGTCCACGAAGGTCTGGCTGAAGCTGATGGCGTAGTCCACGTGGTCGCTGCAGCCGCCCCAGTTGAAGGAGCCCTTGCCGTCCCGCCACGAGCCCTTCTTAGTGGGATCGCAGGAGCAGGAGTCCAGCTCGCCTTGGCTGCAGGCTCGAGCCAGCGTGTAGACCACGCCGGCCGAGGAGATGGCGTACATGAAGGCCACCTCGCGGCTGCCTGAGGGGAGGAAGCTTTGTCAGAATCTGATTTCATAAAAAGCACATTACAATCCCTGATGATTTTAGAAAGAACAGAAACATTTTTGTTGTGTTTCTGAATGAAAAAATGAAAACAACTGGAAGAAATTATATTTAAAAAAGCTGTTATACACCACAGCTGCTTTAAATGTTCAAATCAAGACGTTCAAGATCAACAAGTTTTCTCCAAATGCTGACTGTGCTGCGTTCAAAGCTTTTACACTAAAGTTTCTGAACTTTAGTCCAAAGCAGAGGCCTGATAATTAAATATAAGATGTGCAGCCTGCACTGAAAATCTGAAACTCTGAAATTATTTAGGATTTTAACAGTTTACAACTTAAATGATCTTGATTCTTTCATGCAGACTTCACTGAAAACAGCTAAACCAGAACAACAAAAATAACCTATAAATATGGAGGATTTAAATTCTTTCAGGACTTGTTGAGATAAAACCACAAAGCTGGAGGAAAAGTCAGGAGCTGTAGGACGAAGATCAGTTTAACAGAAATCCAGTGAACATTTGTTTGAAGAGTGAGACCAACAAACACACAGATGGTCACACACAGATCACTACGCTCTCTTTCTGCATCCTGAACTTTTCAGGATTTGAATCATCGAACTCCGCTGACGTGAGATGCAAATCAAACGTGACGGTTTTATCTCTCATCGATCTCGGATCTGCCGTTTCCCAACACAGCAGAGCTGAGCCTCAACAAACAGACAGATCCTTCAAATGTTTGGCCACCGCTGCTACCTGCATGACCCGTGTTTGTTGTCGTCTGCCGGGAGCTTTTATTTCACGCGAGGCATGAAATGAAAAAACGCTTCATCTACCTCCAAGATGGATAAACAGCTAATGTTTACCAGCAGTGCCCCGATAGAGAGGCCTTATCTGCCTCCACATGTAACTGATGAGATCTGAGGGAGATCAAAGGCTGAGGCAAGGAAAGGAAAGGGTGTGTGTGTGTGTGTGTGTGTGTGTGTGTGTGCTCACCTCTGCCACAAAGTTAGGACAAAGTTATGCAACTTGCTTTTCATTAGCAACAACTTTTTATGTATTTATACCTTGTTTTATCTATAAAATGTCAGAAATGCAACATCTGATCATGATAATCCAGACGAGAGAGGAGAGAAGCTGTTAAAAATCGCTCACACACTTTGATTTATCGCACACTCGGAGGGGGAAGATTTGCAGGCAGCATTAAATCTCTTTGTCTGCAGTCTGACAGGCACAACTCGGGGCAAAAATCACCCAGTCTGCATCTAATTGCTGGAGCTCGACAGGGACGCACAGCGACCCGAGAGGAAAACCTGCAGACACAATTCAGGGCCGGAAAAACAGCTGCAAGCACATTTATCAGGGAAAACACACTAAATTTATATTCTCATTTACAGCTAAACGTGTAAATACAGTACTTTCTAAAAGTCATTACAGTCAGTCAAATTGACAGTATAGAAAGCAGAATAAGTGAATTCTCTAGATCAAAATAAGAACAGATTGATTGAAATGTCAGTCTTTATATTTGGGTTAAAGGACAAAAAAACTTTGAACAAGAAAAACTGTTCAAAAACTCGAACAGGATAGAAGATAAATCAAGAGGGAAAAGCTGCAAATCTTTACTTTAGAGGACTTTGAATCTACAAAAATGTAATATTTACATCTGAGATATTAGTATAAAGGATGACTCCAGACTTTAAATTCAATTTTTCTGCTGATCAGCAAACTATGTTCACATCTGTGCAAGTTAATGCAAACAGCAGGACATGGTATTGCACCTTTTTTTTAGTCCATCAAAGTGTCTCCATTGCATCAAAAAGTAAAGATGAGTTAACATTGAGTGTCTGATTTATAAACTACTTTACTAATTCTCTGACCAGAGTGTTTGCAAGGTCTATTAGACGAGATTTTAATAAAACAACTACAAATTTTCTTCAAAGTAAAATCATTATCAGGATTGAAACTCAGGTACTGTACTGCAAAAAACTACAAATGACACACACACACACACACACACACACACACGAAGTGATATCAGTTTGTGTGTGTGTGTTTCAGTCCAGCGGCTAAGTTGAGCGCGCCTAACGAGGTTAATGAGGAGAACGCTGAGAGAACACGACACCACAGAGGGAAAACTCCTGTGTAATTGTTTGAAATTAGCCCGCTGACATTGACAATAAGGAGCTTCTGATGGGGGGGTGGGTGTGTGTGTGTGTGGGGGGAAGGGAAGGGGGGGGGGGGTGTCTCGATGTGCCGTGATAATGCTGTGTGACACGGCCGGGGCCCGACTGGGAGGTCCCAAATACCACACGGCTGATTAGAGGCCCCCGACATGAAACGGACTAAGTCGAAGGATCCGCCTCGAGGGTTAAATCTCGGGGCATGGGAGAGGATCATCAGGCCGCCGGGTCCTGATGATCCTCCAGTGGCAATAAAAAAAAAAAAAGAGAAGAAGAAGAAGAAGATGATGACTTGTTGGAGCACGTCCTCACAGGAGAAACTCTGATTTCAGCTCCCCGTCTGATCTGACAGGACGCTTCTGTCCGGAGCTCACGTCTGTCACAGGCCTCTCAGTTCTGCTCATTAATCATCTCAAGCTGCTAATCACACTAATTACTGCGAGTGGGGAATCATTTGTCACCCTCTTCATAACATTTATTTTCCACTGCACCCCCACCAACCCCTGAAAACTGAAAAAAATGATGTGACCGTGTCTTCTCCTGACTTGGAAAAGCTCAATAAATCAGGACTCTTCTTTTGCGAACGAGCAGACGAGATAAACAGAGCTGAAGACTCTGAAAGTGGAGGGATTACCTCTATTTGGAAAGAGCCTAAATTTCTACCATTTCTCATTTGAAGGGGCTGAGAGGAGAGTGACGGCCAGCTGAGACGGTAGCTGAAGTGGATCCAACGTAAACATCATCACCATTATGATGTGAGGTTTTTAATTAGTTACTGATACCACTAATAGTGAGCAAATAAACCACTCTTTCACCACGTTATAGAATAATCTGCTGACTTTTTGATCCGAATAAATGAATTGCCTCAGGTTTAAAATGAAAACAGCGACCATCACGGTTGTCATCAAAGTCCAAGGTGACGACTTCAGCAGTTCAAAACTCAAAGATGTTCATTTAAAGCGATATAAAACAGAGAAAAGTAGAAGATCCTTTCACTGGAGCAAACAAACGTTCTCATGGTATTTACACATTATCTTTGCTTTACATGATTTATCAGTAATCAGAAGTGTTTCAGATTATTTTCTAATCCACTGATGAATCTTTTCAGCACACTTGAAGTCATAGTATTTCTGTAATAAAGCAAGCAGCTTGTCAGCCCCCCCAAACAGCAGCAGAGAAACCGGTCGGCTGCACGGTGATAAATGCACAACTGTAAAGTGAGACTCGGGGGGGAATGTGATCTGACCTCCGTGGAAAAAAACTAACATATCTGCAAGGAAACTACCTGTTTTCCAGAAAGCCTCGGTGTGGCAGTAAGACCACCAAACACTTTAAAACTGAACTGAGGCGCACGGTGGAACATGCAGACGGACGGATGTGCTCCAACAACACGCGATCACGCAGGGATTCGGTTCCTGAAGATGCCGGCAGCGCACAATGACCTGAAACACGACCCGGCGAGCTGCACACTGTTGCAGGCGATGTAACTTTCTATTCTTAGTCGTGCTGCGTTCGAGGCACCTGATGGGCCCTGAAGGCATCGCATCATGAATAAGATGCTTTATACACACACTCTGTACCTCTTATATGATTTACTGCACCGAGCATGAACATAATGTGGCTATAATTATCGCATAATTACTTCAATACTGATGGGCTGATCACTTTTACTGAGGTAATTCAAAGTCACATGTTACTCTCATGACACGGAGTCAAATGACTGTCAGTGATTTCCAACAATGAATTCATATAATTTTCTAATAGATGTTTAAAATTGATTATATGTAATTTACAGATACCAGCTTTCATGACATCTCATCATAAGAACGTGATGACGTAAGACCACGGAGACACTTTAAGTGACGATCTGATAGCTTTAATTTAATCAATCTGATGTAATCCAAGGAGCAGGTTTTTAAGGTGGACATGAGATTATTTGACTAAACTCTGACAGTCCTCAATGATCTACAACCTCTAAATCTATCAAACCTGCTGACCTTTCATTTTTCTCCAGCCTGTCTGACTGAGGGATCAGAGGTCAACTAGATCAAAGAGACTTCAGCAGGCAGGACGCTCGCTGGACATTAAAGCTCTGAATTCAGCTCGTCCAGATGAAGAACAGTCACCTTTCTGCTGTCCCACGTTTTCAGGAATAATCCCCCCCCCTTTCCACTCACTTCGCAGCAGCAGGCGTCCGAACAGGTTGTGGTCTCTGGCCGTGGTGTTGCAGTTCCAGCGGTGGTTGCGGAACTGGTGCTGGCACTCGGAGATCCAGTCCTTCATCCCGGCCCCGATGGCCTGCATCACTCTCGGGTGCTGGCGGCAGAGCTGGCGCTGCTTGTTCATCAGACCGGGGATGTTGTCGCACATCACCTGGGAGCCCAGGGTGCCCATGTACCTGCAGAGGACAGACAGATGCCGAGAAAACGTTCACAACATGGAGAACAAACGCAAAAACAACCGAACAGGCGGAGACACACAAGATTTGACCACTGAATCTGTTCAAAGATGAAAGAATTCAGAAAACGTTGCACCTATTTTATCAAGAAAAGTGCAAATAATTCAATATATGCTGCACTTCCATGGTAGCTGCAGCACAGAAGAGACCTTAAAGCTTTTTAGGGTAGTTGGACACGTCAGTTCTGGAAAAACAGAGAATGAATTAACAAAGCAAAAGAGGTGAAACTTCCCTCCACATGATCATGTACCTGCAGAAAACAAGGTGGTCAAAGAGCTGCAGGCTGCAGGGATTTTCCTGACTGATTAACAGAAAGAAAGAGCAGAGCAGCAAAAAAAAAAAAAGGAGAAATATCAGTCCAGACAACATCTCAGTGTCACAGATGGTTTGTGAAGTGAAGTTTGGAATTTGGAAACACAACCTTTGCAAATATTCATTAAAAACGATTGAAGCGAAAGACAACAAATAAAGAGAAATTAAATTTATATCAAATGACTTTATGCAGGAAAACTTATCTGTACAAATATTCACTCTTCAAGTTTTAAGTTATAAAAACCACAGAGGGAGTTCAGTTCACTCAATATGCAAAAAAAAGTGAAGTCATGAAGCAGTTTTAAAGGTAATTTCGGCGATTTAAAACGTTTTTATCAATAATCAAATAGAGGAGGGAAACAAAACCGATCACATAAACTTTTTTTGCTGCCAACAGATTGATTAAAGAACGATTTGGAGCGCGTTTTACGCACAGTGCCATTTTAAAAAGAAAGCCGTGCATTCAACATGTGGGCTTTTTCTAACTTGATTCAAGTGAAGAAGTTGAAGAAAACATGCAGATCACTCACCACCAGGACGCATCGACCTCGGCCGTCAGCCAGCAGATTGCTACAGACAAATAAAAACATACTCCGCTTGGCAATAAGTTCATATTAACCAAAAACTTTGGTCCTTTACGGGTCTGGACGGAGCATTTCCACGGATGTGAGAGAAATATAAAACATTAGACACGTCAGATTAATCTCCTAATCAAGCTGGGATTAAAAAGATACCATCAGGCGGAGGACGGAGGTTTTGCGCGTAAAAAAGCCATGAGGGGGGCAAAGTGCTTCTGAGGGGGAGAAAAAAAAAAGAGTCTAATAGTCCGGCAAATATTTTCAGTGGAGATGATGAGCTATCAGGTTTAAATTGCTTTACACGAGGGGTGGGCAGAGTCCCGACTCTGGAATGAGGTGAAGAAATGAGATGTCTGAGAGTATCTGTTCAGGCTGGTTTGACAGCAGACAGGCTTGGCGCGCGTCCAGAGCGCAGCGCGGAGATGTGGTCCACGCTGCTGATGGGCTGCGACGCGTTCAGGGCGGCAGCAGCAGCAGCAGGAGGAGGATTCATCCAGGCAGCCAGTGTCAGTGACCAGAAAAAAGAAAAAAAAACGCACACAAATCCACTTAGATTCAGTTTCAGGGGGAAAAAAATGGTGCAGAAAATAAAGATGGAGATGTGACTTTTACGCAGTTTTCTTTTGCGCAGAAGGTTCCATCTCTAAGACTTTTACAAATTATTTAGTGAAATGCCAGAATAGACTGCGCACCTTCCGAATTTATTTTATCTTAATTTATTTTGTGCATATCCACCAACTTTTCTGCTTCTGAAACTGCACGCAGTTTGGGTTTACTCTGAAGGTGCAGCCATACCTCACTGACGCACAGGTGCCAAATATTTCTGATCCCCAAAGCATGACGCATTGTTGTTTTACAGCCTTATACAAACCATCAGTCAGCCCAACTAATAACTCAGGAATGATGGTTTAAAAAAAAAGAAAAGAAGGGGAAGAGAAATTAGGCGTTGATTCTCCCAAACCAGCACCTAAAGGTGATGTGTCCATTTCCATTGGATTATCTATCACAGTCTTTTTGAAGTCTCTCAGGGAAATCTGCACCACTGTCACAGGGTATTTCCTCCATCTTTGATCTGGTCCTGGTGGATCTGGAGGTCCGGAGACCCTGACCAGATGAGATTAATGGGCAAATTGGATTTTTTCCCATGATCCCCGTGGAAGAAAACCATAAAACAACAAGGAGATTTAGAGCTCTCTCTCTCTCTCTCTGTGCTCCTCTCAGCCCATCGAACAGGACTTTGTTGTTGCAGCAGCAGTAGTTGTAATAAGTCTGTAATATAAATCCACTTTAATTGGAGTAACTCGTTCAGTGCCAAACCAAATCGCATTAAGGCCGCTGACAGTGTCTCACTATGTTTTATAAAGAGAAAGACAGAAAAAAAAAACAGATTTTCTGACCACTGCACATCATCAGGTCATGTCCTCACTGACACCTTCACCTGATCCACAGTGAACTGTGAAGAACAGAAAGTCATCTGAGCTGATAACTTCAGTCAAGACTCTTTAACAATTTAACATCCTTAGTTTCTACATGTGGATTTAAACACATTTACTCAACTTTTTAAAGCCAAACTGTTGAGTGATTGATCAACAGGTTCATTTAAACGGCTTAAAAAACAAAATAAATATCTTTTTTTGAGGGAAACAGGCTTGTTGGGACTTGTTTCAGAGTGTTTGATGACTGGTCAGGTGGAATCAGGAGGCAATTAGCTTAGCTTAGCATAAAGACTGGAAGCAGAGGGAAACAGCTAGCCTGGTTCTCTCCAATAATAAAAAATGCACCTGCTAACTATTTCAAACTATTTCAAACTATTTCATTAAAGCATCTCTCTCGTTTGATTAAAACACCTCAACCAAAATATAATGACTGTCGGCTTGATCGTTGAGATGTTAAGACCTCAATAAACAACATCCCATAAAATTGGAAAGTTTTTGCTCCATTTCCGTTTGTGTACAGATTAAACAAAAAGGATAGAAGAAAAGAGTTTTAGTGGTGCAACAACCAAGAAGAACAATCACATTTCCAGAAATGTTGAAGTCTTCTGACTTTCAGGTCCGAAAATGATTACAAACACATGCAATTAACTAGATCAGATTTAAACCATTTTTAACATTTACTGAAAACAGAAAACAAGATTAGGATTACAATCTTAATTTTTGTTCCTCGTAAGAAACTTTCATTTTTACATGAAGCCTTAAAACATAAAAAACCCTGAAAAGAGATCAGATCTAAACTAAAAGACAAGTCAGAACAAGGTGGAGAACAAAAAGAAAAAGGACTTGTCAAGCACTGTGCAACAACAAATTATATAATAATTATAATAATAATCCATGACAAACATAATATGAACTGTTTAACACGACCGCCCTGGTGTTTAGCAGACGTTCCTGTACATCTGCAGGTGAACTCTGGCGGCTCTGCAGAGGAGGAAGAGGACGGCGGCTCCGAGCGCGCCCAGAGCGACTCTGCTGAGGGACCCCATCCTCCCGTCGTCGTGGGAACCTGGTCGAGGAAGCCGACAGCCGTCTCCGGCCTCGTCCATCTGAGGGAGGAGGAGAGATTCACATGAGAAACCGGCCGAATCCTGCGGTCGGAGCAGCGTGACCTCATGCAGGAAGTAAAAGGTTTGCAGGTCATTTTTCACTTAATCCAGTCTGGATTATGGCAGTTTACCGGTCAGACAGTTTCAGGCCGGTTAAACCTCGACAGGGTGGGAAATGTGGGCTCAGCTACTGTTGGGCGGGAATCAAACAGAGACCAGCTCATTTTGTGGATGAAGGCATGTCTGGTCCCATCGCACCACCGCAGCGTGACTCGCAAAAACCTGAGTCACCAAAACTTCCTGTGCCAAATCCTCGAGGATTCATCAGCCAAGTGGAAGAGTCGGGTCTTGGTCACGGCCAAGTAACGGAGGAACAACGCTGCTCGTAAACTCTCAAGCCAGAGGGTGACGCGGTGTCACACTGAAGCGCTGTCATGTGAGAAAGTCTGAAGACACAAAGAGTTCAAGTTCAGCTTCCTTCTGGTAAATGTGACTTGGGAGCTTGTGGTTTTGGCAATGAACTCAGTTTTCCACAACGCCCTGAATTCTGACATAACCGACGAGGAAATTCTTGTCCCAAGTGCCGGGAAGGCGTTATTCCCACAGGATGTGAGATCAAAAGATATTAACGAGAATATTTGTTTTTTAAATTTCAGTCTAATCCAATCCAAACACGCAGCTAAATGCGTGACTTCCTCGCTCGCCATCGCTGAAGATTCACTCAGAGTCAAATATTCAGAAACTTACTGGCAAATTTTCTGACGAACATTTGGGTCACGAGCTTCGAAGTGGATTATGGTCGAAAGATGTTTCCTGCCGATGTTTTGAAAGGATTTTGGTGTAATTTTTTAGCCATGATCGTGGTCACTGTTTGTGTCCACTGGTTCTTTAATCGCCAAACCACCCACCGGCTCTGGCTTTGGAGCCTGCATATTTTTACCCATCTCTCATTCCCCTCAGATCTTTTCTCGCTTCTGTCAATATATAATAAAAATATAAATGCCAAAACAAACTGTGTATGTGCACCATTCAGAGTCTGTTAAGCTTACTTAATAAGGAGCACATATATCAGGTAGGTGGGCAGGTACTCAAATCATATATTTGATACTCGAAACTAAATTAGTAAAATCTTTAATGAAGTGGAAGACGAAAAAAGCTGCTGCAAGCAGACCTAAAACATTTTTAACTTTTGTTAAAGACACTTTTACAGATAACCATGGTTCAGTGTCCTCTTTAAAACATCCTATAATGACGTACAAAGTCAAACATGCATTATATCAAATGTGACTGTAGACTTTGAGGATGATTAAACAGTGCGTGGTTTCGGATAACTCAATGCCTCACTGTAAACGAGATGGCTGTTGATTAAAATCTTTGACTTTACTTTGGAATCCAAATCTAATTTTCCAACCCGTGCTATGTTTTGGATGAATAACTTCCCACCTGCTGGAATATAAAGTCATCATTTCAACAGCTCATTAATAGAGGACTATGACTCGGGCACCACCATTTTTAAAGGCAACGATGTGAATAAAAAACAGTATCATCAGGTGTCCGCGGGGCAGCCGGGCTCTGCCGTTCTTCTTGTTTGTTATCAGGGAGAAGAACAGTGTTTTGGGGAATTACAGTACGCGCTGTTGCAATAATTGACGCAGAGCCTGAAGAGTCCTGCATGAGGGAAAGCAGAGTTCACACCTGGCAGGTCGGTCACAGTCAAACTACCAACAACCAGCTGGAGGCTGCTGCTCCGTCTGTTCACATTCCTGGAGGTAAATCAGGGGTTTTCAAACTACGTCGGCCGAGTCCTCACAAGGAATCTTTATTTGGTTCAATGACAGCACCTAATGTTCGCTTTTAAATGCTTCAAAACAACCTGAAGAACACAGCTTAAGACAAAAACTACCCTGTGGGGCATCTAGAGAGGCTTTTAGTGGTTCTTTGTTTGTTTGTTTTGTGTACACGGGTGCACATCGGTGACGCAATACAGAGTCCCACCACTGATCCACTTCACGGTAACGCATGAAGACATAAAGCAATGCGCCAACAAGGGCAGGAGAGAAGAAAAAAAAAGACTGCTGATGAACACGTGTTGAAAAAAAATGTTCAAGAAATAAATAAAAACTTCACAAATGTTTCACAAAGAAGATACAGAAGATGTGTTTAAGGACCTCGGAGCTGCTTCAGCTGACGTGGGTCTTATTTACACATCAAACAGACGTGCTGCAATGTCATCTTTGACCCCCCCCACCTCCCTTTTGGTGAATGTGCTGCACTGTACATGGTGATGAATCCCTGCAGGGTCATTACACAAAGCCATTTAATCCGATGTTAACATCTAATTACTGATTGCACTGCTCTCACGTTTACACATTTACCCTCACTGTGGAAATTACAGATATTATCAGAAGCTGTTAAAAACTTAATAAGTTTGTAAAAGGTTTTTTTTTCCCATCTGGTTTCATCTTCTTGCAGTCAACACTAGATGGCAGTGACGAGCTCAATCTCAATTCACATTGCTTTTTTGTTGTAGTATACTTCTAAATGCTGTTTCTTTAAGTTATTGCTGGAAAAAACACGTTTGATTTAAAAGCAGCAACAAAGTGTGTGATTAAGCTTGTGTTTTATGTGTGTGTGGTTCAAGAGAGATCCGCACATAATGTTAGATTCAGTGTGTGTGTTTATGGTGTGTGTGGAGCCCTTCCTCCCCGGGCTCGGAGCCAGTGGGTCCAAATGGGCTCCATTGGCCGTCAGATTCCTGTCTGACACAACCGAGGAACCCCCCCTTACACCCGCCGCTATCAACACACACATACACAAATATCTACCTTCACTATCAACACACTCACACACCTCCATCTGCCGCTAACCCGCCTCCTTCCCCACCTCCACCCATCCCCTTTTCTCCCCACTTAAACTCCCTCACCCCGCCAACCTGCGTCCTCTCCTCGTTTCCCTTCTGCCCCCCTCCCTCGCCTTCCCATCAGCCCCCCTCCATCCCTCCGCCTCATCGTCTGTGTGCTGACAGGTCGATGTCACAGTGGTGCTGACTTATGGGCTGTGAGGATTCTGCCCTGTCAGGAACGACTCTCTCCTCTCTGAATACAAATGCAAACACACACTCACACACACACACACACACACACACACAGAGAGTCAGGTGCACACACGCGAGCACTCCCGCACATACCTGTTGGAGCTCGTCAGATTTCATACACCAATATCAGACACACACCATGTTCTGTTCATGTTGCTTTTAATCCTCGGCGCTTAGAGGAAAGTAACAGTGTGAGAAAGGAATTTAGATCGACATGTCTGAAATGTGAACGAGCTTCAGACCGAAAGATATTATCAGTAGGAAAATCAACTATAACCAACTCCTGACACATATATCAGTGTCAATGTTAACAATGCAAACATTAATGATAGTGCATGAATATTCTACAAGCTGTATTTTTATCTATATTCACTTTTCTCATTTCAAATGACTTTTAAAAAATGTTTTTGCGTCTTTTGTTAGGATTACTACACACTGAATTTCCACTGATGAACATTTTTGTTCACGTGTAAAATATCCTGCCTGTCTTTCTCACCACTTTCACCTTAAATGCAAATGTGACGGCAGTGCACAAGAGGTCTGCAGAAAAGGCTGCGGCGTTGTGACACCTGCTGTTTAATTTTAACAATCACTGCAAAGCATGAAAAAATACATTTAAACTGTAATGAGTGTAAAAGCAGAGGAATTACATTTCATTGCAGCCCCTGAAAGAACAAACTTGGCGTGATGTGGTTTGTGCTTCTTATTATATTTTTAGGTAAAATGAGAAAAAACACAAAGAAAAGTTGCAGAAATATGAGCTCAGTGTGTGTGTGTGTGTGTGTGTGTGTGTGTGTGTGTGTGTGTGTGTGTGTGTGTGTGTGTGTGTGTTGACCTGGCACAGCAGGTTGCGGAGGCAGGTGACTTCCTTCTGCAGGTCTTTAGTCTGGATGACGAGCTGGTTGCAGACAGCCTGAGCCTCCTTCTTGGGGTCCAGTGAGAAGACCAGCTACAGGAGGACCAGTAAGACAGAGACCAAGTTCTAGTTTATAAATTTAGCTTGATCGTGAGACCGAAACCTGGCCTATAATTTAAGATAAGGACTCTCATATAGTTCACTGAACTGTACCACACATGCTTCTGTCACCAAAGTGTTGACAAGTTAGAATAAACTGGCAGCCAATGCGTCAACACCTAAAATAACGTGTGCAGCAGTAAAGGTGAAACGTACCTGAGAGGCCTTACGGGGAAAACGGCTGATGACGTCCTGAATTGTCTCTGTCAGGTAACAACACTGCTGCCTCACGCTGATCAGGAAGTTATGCAGATCCTCACTCCTGCAACACATGAGCAGCTTATTTTTAACATTTTCATTTATCAGTACATGTTTAGCTACTCTATCTTTCAGAAATTTCACAATCATGATTGATCATTGAAGGCATTTATCAAGAAAAGAATTGCAAATGTTTACTGGTTCCAGCTTTTCGAATGTGATGATTTGCTGCTTTTTGTGATTTATATCATTGTAGACTGATTATCTCTGAGGTTTAGACTGATGGTTCTGACAAAACAAGTAAGTGAAGGTGTCACCTCGGGCCATGTGAACTTGTGAGGGCCATTTTTCACCGTGCTGACACGTTAAACTAAACAACTGAGAAGTTAAACTCTAAAATAAACCACAGATAACAACGGAGGACAAAGGATATAATCGTTATTTGCATCACTCATTTTTTGCAACCATGATGCACAAAGTACAGTTTTTTAAATTGAGATTACAATTTCAATCTCAGTGTCTAAAACATGCTGTAATTTAGATAACTGATAAGGCTGTAGAAACATATAAATGCAACACAAGTGCCTTTTATACATACACACAATGTTGTTGGAGCTTAAAAGCTGAGGTCAGTAGGTTTACCTTCTTAAAAAGCAAGCTCTGAGAAGATGTCCACATAAAAAACAAGGCAAGACCTGTAGAAGATGCAGAGTGCTGACAGGGCAGACTGATTGATAGTTTGGACCAAACTTTTTGTTAACATTCTCAATGCATTTTCCTGGAGACCACCTCGCTAAACTCTATAGAAAAAAAAAAGCGAGCAGGTGGCCGAGCCTTCTCCCCACCTCTTCGCCACGCTAACCCGCGCTGTCATCCCTCCCTGAAAACATCCACCTCGAATGATTAGTTATTTATATTCATCAACCTCTCCGTCCCTATCTCCCCATCCCCTGGTCCTGTGGGATATTGATAGCTCTTATCTTAATGGTACACTTCCCTCGGTGAGGGGACTGCGCAGCCAGCCGTCCCAGCCCTCCTCACACTCTGTCAGAGGGGCAAGTAAACACTGTCAGTCAGCCGGTGCTGCACCCTCACCTCCCTTCTGCAGGCTGTTAGTTTATCTAGGCAGCAGAGTAATGATGGGCCCCCAGTGGGAAGACCACTGAAGGGACTGGAGATGTAAAGGACGTTATGTTACGTGGGAATGCTGATAGAGGAGCGTGCCACTTCTGTTGTGAATTTTATTTTACCAGGAAAAGTCAACTGAGTGTAGCAGCAGAAATTGAGGAGAGTCCTGCTGAGTGGAAGCTGCTGAGAGGAAAAACACTCTTAAAATTATTTTCTCTTTATCGACAGACAGGTCACAGTGGTAGCTGCTTAAATCGAGGTTGCTACCGAGCAGACACCTTTCTGCCACCTGAGTCCTGCAGCTCTACCTGGTAGATCCAAAAGAGGATAAATAATCACTGCAGCGTGTTGTCTGCTGGTCTCTACCCTGTAGGACGTCCATGGAATAACTCCATGACCTTGGAGCTGCTGACCAACACCGCCACAGTAATCAATGCCCAAATCAATATTTGAACATTGCATTTTTGACAAACTGTATATACACATCACTTGTTTCTCATTAGACTCGGAAACGGCGCCTCTAAACTTTACTCTTTGGTGCACCACAGGTTTTTCTTGCACACCAGCGAATTTCTCCCAAGCTGCACTCTTTCCTGTCCTCTACATATCAGGTTTTATGTGATATGTGTGATTTATTAGCCCCAAATAAACTCCATGTCCCAGGGGGCACGATGTGACACTCACCTGTTAGTGTCCTCGCCCGCCTGCTTTTCTCTGTCAGCAGGTAATCGAAGTAACAAGTACAGTGATGCAGAGGTGCGACATGTTTTAATATTCTCAGGTAATTCTCCCTGAAGCTTCAAAACACCCAACTGGCTTTCGTCAAACTTGCTCAATCGAAAGTCGAGTGTTTTTTTTGTTTTGCTAGACTGTCTTTACCAGCCAGTAGTAGTTCTCAAGGTCTCCCCAGTTTAGTTACTGCATTTCTTTTGGCCTTTTATTACCTGCCTGTTGATTCAGATGTCACATTAGTCCCCACAATGCAAACCTGCCCTGAGACTGAGGGAAAATGCAGCAGTGTTAACTCTTTGGGCCTAATCTGATCAAAATTCACAGGTACTGGAGCCACCATTAGGTTACGTGGTATTTAATTATGAATACACAGATGAGCAAACATGAATGAAGGTTTCAGTGTTTGCACATTTTAGTTCATTAAAGTCAGTATTTAATAGTTTCTGCAACATAACAAGCTGCTAACCTTTTTCTGTTGTTTTCTTCAAAGTTCAATGATGTTTTTAAGACTCATTTTCTACCATTTTCTATTTTTTCTGTGTGAAATTAAGATTTCAAAGTTCTGGCCCTGATCAAGCCCTCCATCCTTCTCATTAACCTTCCCCTCTCTCTATTGGACTGTTTCTCATCCGGCAGGCGAGGGCGGGTTGACGCTGGCGAGCCCAGTTCTGCTGAGGATTCATGAAGTGATGGGGTGCGGTGCGACGGCTCTGTTTGGCCCCCGCCGCTGGCTCTCCTCTGCTCATTGCAACCTCCCATCGCCTCTCACCTTACAAATCATTACAGCTGCGCTTAAACCATTAGGGCCTGGCTCAGGGCTCGGCTACGGAGATGAAGATGTGGGGGAGGGTGGGGGGGTGCGGAGCTGGACAGTGGGATGCTCATGGGGTTGATGGACGACTTCCAGTGGAGGAGGACAGACGGAGCATTATGGGGAGATGGAGGAGGGCTGGATGTGGGGGAGGGTTTGAGGTGTGTGGCTGACAAGTGTTTAAATTTTTTGCTACTACAATCAGCCTCGTTTCTGGCGTTGTTCAGAGTTTGTGGAGCACTTTTTTGGCAACTGAAAGCTTTTCAGACATTTGTAGCAGACTGAAACAAACAAAGATTATCAGATATTGTAAAGACTTTCAAACACCCTCCAACACACACAACAAATTTACAATGATTCTTGGAATATCTTTACTCTGCTGCAGGTGGGGAAAGTGCAGAAAATGAGGCCTCTGATCAGAATCTTAGACATTAAAATCTCATAATCCTCCCTGAAAAGTAAAGTAAAGCTCAAACAAACTCACAGCTTTTCCATGAGCAGTCCAAATCTTTCATTTTGGGACTCTCCTGTTGGACATTAAGATGTAGTACCCTACCCGCTGTATGTCTCTCCCAGTTGGCTGATTGTGTCCAGGTCCACTTTGTCCAGGTGCATCTGCTGCAGCGCACTCAGCACCTTCTTCTGGTCCACCGGGTCTGTGATACCAATCTGATGAATGAAGAAAAAAATATATAAAAAATATATACATCTTTCCTGTTGATTTAAATCTCTTTTCTTATAATGTGTTCAGAAAGGTCATCAAACTTTGTGATTACACAAAACTGCATTTTCTGCTGTATAAAGCTTTAAAGTTTAACCTGAGGCATTTTCATTCTTGTAAAACTACATCAAATGAAAAAAATCCTTTAATTTTTATGTCTAAAAAACTGGAATTTAACATTAAGTTCTGTAAGTTATTCTAAATTAAACTTGTATATCAGCTGCACAAATTTTACATTAATTCCAAATATGTGATCTACCCAAATCTGCAGAAATATAGCTAACAGAAAGACAGATGGAAGATTTTTATCTGCTGAATATCTCACCATCTTTTATCTACTGAACTTGAGGCCTTAAGCAGCTGAAACATCAGCAGCTACCCTCGCCTCTTTCTGGGTCACCCTGTTCTGACGGTGAGTGAAAGAGCTGACAGACAAACAGATGTTAAAGCCATCCTCTACCTTCTCCAGGTCCTCCTTCTCCATGGTCAACAGGTAGCTCCAGGTGATGTCATTTTCCTGAGTGCGCGTGTGTGTGTATGTGAAAAGAAAAAACAAGAAAGAAAGAGAGAAACATCACTCAGCATTTACCAAATCAAAACTTCTCCAGCTGCTCCTAAAAACAGATGTACCTGCATGAATCTTTTCCATACGGTGACAAGAATCTACCTACCTCACGTATCACGCAGGGCCTAAAACATGAATTGACCCTCAGTTTAATTCGGGCCAGGCCAAACCACAACACTAGATCCACTGTGAAGCACCACGTAAAATATGTAAACTAGTCATCTCCTGACTTGTTCCCAGGCACGTAAATGCCACTGTGTTAATAATGCAGCTGTGCTCAACATGTTTGGGATCACTGTATCTCACCCACAGATGTAATACTGCATTGTTCTGTGTGTTACAGCATGTTATCTCTGCACGTTATTTCACCATCAGTGAGACGACAGAATTCTCTTACATCAGAAGAAAAAAAAAAGGTACTGGCGATATAACTCTATGTATATTTGAGGAAAAAAAAATCTTATGCCAGCATGCAACTGGTACTTACAGTCATGATGTTGGTGAGATAGCCAAGATCGAGACCGTGTAGGAGGAGCTCAAGGTCATCAAGCTTGGTTACACTGAGGGGGGCAGAGAGTTTGCCTATTATTGACTTACACCACAGAAATAACCCACATATGAGCACAATGGGACTGAAAGTGACTTCCTGAGCAGTATGTGTTTGTAAAAATGCACATTTGTTCAAAAGCTGAGCAGCAGCATACTGAAAAGAGAGGTCATTCTTTAAGTGTAAAGTTTGATTTAAAACCTCACATTGAAAACTGCTCTACTGAAGTGACCTTGAGCAAATGAGCTACAACCCCTCCAGCTCTTGTATTCCTGAATCGAAGCTTTTGACCTCCCTGGAGAAGCGGTCAGGCAAATGGAAACACATCTCTTTCTCCTGTGAGGATCAAGCGGGTGCAGCTCAAGTGTCACTGAGTTCAGACACATCAGAGAAACCGCAGTGTACACGCCGCTTCGGTTTGACTGTTGACATGACAGGGTTTTTTTATGAACAAACGTCTCCTCTCACGATGTTCAAAATATGTGACTTGCGTTACTTTGGTTTTAGCGTCTTTGTATCTGACACCAGAGAAAGGCAGCTTGAGTGTTTACAGGTTGTAATTCCTGGTGCCAGACATGATGATGTTTGTGGATGATGATAATTGCCCAGCCGTGCCTGAACGGACTAAACACTCACGCAAAAAGTTTATTATTGTTTATGTCTGGTTCAACAATCATTCAACAACACCTGCTGCACAGGCGCCGGTCTGCAGAAGATCCAACAGGGGGCGACAAGCACACAGGCTGCTTTGATAACAGTGAAGGATCAAAACTGAAGTGTACTCTTTAGTGGAGGAACTGTGATTGTTAGAGAAAGTTCATTTCTGAATACATGTTGCCTTTTCCTGCTGCTCTGCTTTCCATTAACTTCATACAAATTCACACTTTAAGTAACTTCTTCAGCATTTCTGATGCACTTAGAGGGTGTTGAAATGACTGAATTGACTGTTCTGGGGTGAGTTTCACTTAATCTCTCAATCTTTTGGTAGATTTTCAAAAACTGAGTCTTATCTGAAATGGAAAACAGAGAAGGGAACGTTTGATGCTTCTCCAATGTTGAAAAGGAGTGAAGTCGGCTGAAGCACTTTTGAACCAGATGCTGGTAAAACTTGCTCAAAAACTGGAGGAGGCAGGAGATTTCATAACTAGACTATCATCAGGAACAGGCAGTTTTTATTTCTCCGACTGTGTGAAAAAGTGCTTTTTTCATTTCTCAGATAAACAATATGATGTCTTACATGTATGAGACTTTACTGACTGCATTGTACATTATAAACATTTGAATCCATCCACCCACTTTGACTCTGAATATCCTGAGTAAAAGAAGACTTTTAAAATATTGTAGTCGTAGTTTTACTAATGGTGGTAAAATCCTGAAGGTAGTGAATGAAAGTCTCAGGTCACTTACCTTTCTTGTGAAGGTGGGGGTTCAGAGTTTGTCTTAAAAAACTTCGACAGCACCTCCTCCGTGGAGCTGAAGGCCTGGACACTGGAGATATGAGATGACGAGGCCAAAATCCTGCTTATCTATCAACAAACACCGATGAGAAGATACTTTGTGGGTGAGCAATTTGTAAGTTTCAGATTCAGGTAATGCAAAAACAAATTCAAATGACCACATTAACTATTTCTAGGTGAGAAAATGTGTCTTTGCAATGAAAAAAAGTCATGAAAAACAGCAAATTACAGATGAGTCGGGTCTGAAATGCGTAGTGAAAGATGTCCAGGTACCTGCGAGTGTTTGAAGGTCACAGCCAGGTCAGCAGGACTCTTACCGCCCGTGGTCCTTATGGTTTTGTCTGCTCCCAGCTGGAGGAGCTTCAGCACTGCCTCCTCTCTGCCATACTGCACCGCTATAGACAGAGCCTGACAGGAAACATTAACACATATCATACAAAAAATCAAATGTATAACAGGATTTTCACAATAAAACATATCGGACAGATTCGATTCGGTAACTCTTTGTGCCACACCGTGTATCCGTTGATATCCTGGACGTTGATTTTTGCCCCGTGAGACACCAGCAGGTTGATGATCTTACTGTAACCGTCCCTGGCTGCCAGCATGAGGCAGGTCATCTGAGACCTGAAAAGGAAAAGCGACAAGAAAGACGAGAGAGAGATGAGCACAAATTACCATAAAAGTGGGGCTAGAAAAGAGGTACATGCAAAAAATGATGGAAAATGAGACAGAAGGTAATTGTGAAATGTAAAAAGATTATTTAATAACACTAATAAATAAATAAACTTAAAGAAAGCACAAAATTATAAAGGAATAATCTATCCAATAATAGAAATAAGAAAAATATCGACACAGATAATAACACATATAAGACAAGTCAGAAATAAATTAAAGATGTAGTGGCATTAATGAAAGCTAATTTGCTAATAAGCTAATAATAACGTGAAATCAGAGTACTAAATAGAAAAAAATAAAATAAAAGGTAAAATTAAGCAATTAACATTGGGAGGAGGATATTAGACGAAGTCGTGAAGAACATGAGTGATAATGAAGCTATAGAGAACCACCAGAGGGCAGCAGATACCAAAATATAGATAACTAATGTCTGAAACTACAAGTATGTAAAAACACTACTTCTAATGTGACAAACCACAATAAAAAATGTAAAAAAAAAAAAAAAATTCAAATTCAGATTTTTCAACAACAGATTTTATAGTTAAGGAATAATCAAACCAAATCAAAATCAGTAAAAATATTTGAAAACTGAGTGGATTTAAATTTGTTGACTGATGAAGTGGTTGTTGAAGGGAAAAGCAATGACTGATGTTGATTTACTAAGTCAATTTTTGAGCAAAACACCTATCATTTAATAGTTTTATCTCATTGAGTGTGAGAAACTGGTGCTTTTCTTTGTTTTATGTCACATTGCACAAGTTTTTGGAAAAGTTTCTATGGACATTTAGATTTTGTTTTTTCTGACTGGGTCTCACAAACATTTGAAGTCTACAGAGGTAGAGTATTTGATAATTAAGATTTTCACTGGAGTATTCTTTTAAATACATCAATAAAGTGCAAGGTAATCTACTTTAGTGTGTGATGTTCACGCTTAGAGCATCCTGTAAACTCACACAAATGTTTAACACGTCCTTGAATGACCACCAACAGCTGGTTTGACTTTCTTTAGCAATCAGTCATCCCTCTGTCGCCTTCATGTGTTTGCCTCTACCTGAACAAGCGCTGTACATACATAACTTCTGATACAGTTCTTCTGTATCTTATCACCTCTCACGCAAACACAACGGGTGAGAAAAATGCCTCCACCTGGGAAAGTCTGAGGGCAATTCATCACTTCACTTAATGCTGCGAGAACATGACGCCAAGATGAGGTATTTAAAGGGATAATATATAATTCACATACAAACTAAAGGCCCAACAAAACACAGGTCAGGAATGCGTTATCGCTCTCTGATTGACTGACGGGTCTTTTACGACCAACTGGACGGCTACTAAATTCAAGTTAATCCTTCCTGTTGCAGTAAAAGATTCAATTACATCAATATCCCTTGTAAATGTTGAAAGAAAACTTCCCTAAACTTTACATTTTGATTTGTGGAGAGACATAAAATCCTGACTCAAAAACTGAAAAGTAAAGACTGATCTTTCGGGTCTTTAACTTTACAAGAGTGTGACATTTTTTACCTTTTCACCTCCAGTGGCATCTCTATCACCATATTTATAACATATAATTACTATAGTGATATAGTAAGTGTTCAAATAAAATGAAAAAGCATTTAAGATAGCCAGAAGATAATTCAGCTAATTGATTTTCATGCAAAATCCCTAATACAACAAGAGATAGTTAAGTGGTCGCTACATCAGTATTTGCTTAACAAATTGTGGTTTCATCCACTGACAAATTTCAATTGTCTCACAGTATATATTGTCGTAAAATCTAACTAACCCCATCTCCTGTAGGGCCTTTTTTTTTTTGCTTCGTCAGTGTGAGTTGAAAACTAAACTAATAAACATCTTCTAGAATTTCAAGCACGTCCGGTTAACTTTCCTCAAATTCTTAGAGGCCACCATTTCCTGGATGACTGAGCATCTTCACAGACAAACAGAAATGTTAAACTAAAAATGCTCCCAGACAGAGGTGATGTTTGTCAAACAGGCGTGAATATGTCGGGAATGTCGTCAGGTTTTTGAGCGTCATCCTGTATCAAATTTCAAGAAATCAGAAGTTAATGTTTTATGTAAACTCAAACACATTAACCAATGGCTGTGATGTGTATGATTATTTCACAGGCACCCACCAATCAATCAGTTCCTCTTTGACCCAGGAGAAAGGGAGTGTCATTTATTTCTGCTTTCATGTCCTGTGCTACGATATTTTCCCAAGGGTGGTTTTAATGTTAGACAGGTACCAAGGTCACTCACATACTGTTCCAGCATGTTGTGTGTGTGTGTCCTTCAGGCTGTGAGATTTGGCTGCTCCCCAAACAGACAGCTGATCGATATGCAGACAATTCAGAGCAAACAACGTTCTTGGCATCGGAACAAAAAGAAGAATGACTTCCAGAAATGCCTGACTCACGCCACCAAGGCAAACACACATCAAAAAATGACTTCCTGAAAAATACATTCATGTGCAGGCTTGAAAAGTTCATAACATTATTGACAAAACAAGAATAATGATGAGAATGATGTTATGTTGCTCTTGTGCAGCGACAACTTTTCTACACACTGGTCATTGGGGACTAATTGTTATTCTGCACATTGATGTTGTAACAAATCCTTTCTAGCAGAACTACGTAACAGATATCAGGTCTTTCAGGTCAAGTCACAAGTACACAAGATGGGGAAAAGCATATTTCTACACACAAGTTTCACTGCCCTCAAGTTCAAATCAAGTTTAAAGTCTTCATTTTTGGAAAATGTCAGATTTCAAGTCTTAAGTCTACAGCTGTGGTGTTCCCTTATCAATGCTTCTCATAGATGGCCTGACATGTATGAGGATTGATAATATTATCTACAAATCTAAGCAGAGATGTGTATTGTAAGTAAACATAAGCTGCAGAGACTTGCGGAGGAGTTGATGCACCGTGCAAACCTGCGCATCCACCATGTAAGCTGATTAGTTGATCCAAATCCTGTCAAGATGTAGTTGAAGGAAAATAATGTAAACACAGATCTAAATCTGTAGTGTGACAATATAGCATAAAAGTCACATAAATGTGTTTGAGTCACATTCACCTACGATATGTGCAGCCTGGAGATAAAGATTTAAGGCATAAATAAAAAAAGAGACATATGGAGGCAATGGACCCCACATCATGCTCCTGCAGGACTGTGAGGAATGACAGACAATGCCTGTTTACACTGCAACGGAGGGACGAGCAGCTGGTGTGAATCATTGGTTTGATATTCAGACGTAAGAGGCGACGAGGGGGAGGAGGAGGTTTATCCTCTTCACCCACATGAACCTCACACATTCTCTGGATGTTGGGGGGCTCCCCTCATCTGCATCCTCCTGCGTCTTGTTACCTCGCTTCAAATATTTTGTCTGGGAAGGAACCAATCAGTTTCCTAAAGCTACAGCGTGTCCATGTGTGTCATCGGGGGGTTTCAAGCAAGCGTGTGTCGTGCATGTAATGGCATCCTGGCAGTGACAGAGTGGCAGGGGATTATAGGAAGCTAAACAAAAAAGCCACTGGGGGCCTGCATCCTCCCTTTGACACGGCAAAAATCCACAGATGGTAACGGTAAAAGTGCTTCGAGAACGACCTCCCTTCATTCCTTTCCATGAGATGGAATTTTTTATTTTCCTCAACCGGGACAGTGAACAACACTTCACATCTTTGGACTGCAAAAGCTGACGGATACCAAACTAAACCTGTCACAGGTATTAAAGTCGTACAGTGAAAAAGTATTCAAAATGCAAATGAAAATACAGCAGGGCCTCTGTTTAGGTTACCTATCAACATGACTGCTGCGGTGTGTTGTAGGACAGCAGCATCCTTTTTTTAAGTGACTCTGGAGTGTCACTCTTCCATTTCACAAGGAAAACGCTAATTTATCAATTCACACAAATGCAGAGACAAAGACGATGTATTGTTTCATAAACAAATCCATAAATAATGACAAAACAAAAGCTTAGTGACCTTCATTGAAAATGCATTAAACACATGTATGTGTATATTAAATGGATTTGCTTCTGAAAAATATAAATCGCCATTATGAATTCTTCAATAATCAATCAATTAATCTGCTTTCCAAAACTATTTTTATCAAAATAAATCATGATACTGTGCTGATTTTTTTGCCCTGAAGCATAGAAAGATTATCTCTCACCTATATGTTCCTGCCAAATCTCAGTGTCAGATCCTACACGGGCCCAAATATGTGTTGAAATATAATCACTGCTGTAAACCTAAATACATTTAACATTTTAATCAAACTTGGCCTGGTTCTTTAACCGAGACTCTGAGGCCGCTTTTGACCTACAAATGACCAAAACCACGCTCACTGGATTGTAGCCAGACTTGTTAACAAAAGGCTTGTAAAAATCCTCCTGCCCACCCCTTCTTACACTCAGTGTGTTTGTTTGTCTGTCTGTCTGATACCCGTCTGTACATACACATGCCATAACAGGACATTCCAAACAAAACACACAAATATACACACACTGTATGGAGCGCCGTGCTGCATAATGCTACCACATGGCAGCTAAACATAACGAGAACCATCAAAGGAAATTCGATCCAGCACCTTCGTTTTTTTCTACCCTGCTCGAGTCGAGTCGAGAGTGTTTTTATTTGGCCTGCATCAACAGGGGTGTGACAGTGCGTACTGTGCTGAAAATCTTATAAACACTTTGACCTGAGACACATCTGTGCACACCCTCCACCCCTCACCTGTCCACCATGTTGGGATCGGCATTTCTGGACAGCAGGAGCTCCACACAGCGGGCAATCCTGTCTTCGCTGGCAGACGCAGTGCAGCTGGCCATGAGCAGCGTCCAGTGGTCTGTGAGCGAGAAACACTTTGGTGAAGAAGTGAAATCATCACAATTTAAGATTATTCTTTTAAAACAAACATTTAGTTTGGCATGCATAATTTAACAATACATTAAAAAGGTAAAAATCGCTGGCACCAATTCAAGAGGCTGTGGAGACTTTCAGAAAAATGACCATAAGAGCCTGTTTCAGCACTTATTATTTTGCAATTTGCACAGGCCCTGGTTAAGGATAACAACAGACACTGCAGCTGGCATCCACCTGTGTGTGAAAGTCAGGATTTTTCTTTCTGGATGACATGTCCTCATCCTGATATATGCAGATATATGGAAATGCATCATATCTTTATCACAAATTACATCAGGCACATAGTGCAGTGATGGCTTAGAGGGCAGTGTTTTTTATGGACAGTGAAAATATAGAGAAAAAGTTGGACAATGAAAGGTTCAATGAATATATGTCAGAGAATTGATCAATTTACGAGTGTTGAAAAACGTGCCTTCTATTGGTAAGTTGCTTTTGGTAGTTTAGAGGCAGTTTTAAAAGGTTACGAAGATACGGACTCTGGTTTCTTTGTCCACTCACGCAAGCCACAGTGATGTAAAGACGTACTAATGAATACAAAACCATCAGCTGCTATATCCTTGCAGCTCCACACTTTTTGTCTTAAGTTTTTCCTGTGATTTGATAATTGTCTGAACAAATTTTTGTTTTGGAGAATGATGCACTTTGGTTATTGAATTTCATAGAAATGTATTAAATCCTCATTATTAATAACTTTATTAACACTATTGAGCAAAACAAATTACAAAAGAAAGAGGATCAGCACCCCCCCACCAACACAATGAAGTCATACATCATGCTGTAATAAGGAAAAGGAAAAAAATCTGCACGATAACCCAGCGATGGAGATGGATTGCAGTTTATCTGGCATCAGGAAGTGTGGCGGCCTTTATGGGACGGAGTGACTTCAGAGGAGCTGTCTCCTTATCTTATCCTGATAACGCCAGTCTGAGACCCATGGCAATGCTCGCTCTCGATTCCTGTTTGGTTCCGCCAATGACCGAGTCCCCAACTTGTGTGTATCGCGGTACATATCTGAGAGGGTATTTGTGTGTGTGTGTGTGTGTGTGTGTGTGCGCATGTATACCTGGGCCTCATCTGAATGTGGGTTCCTGTTTCTCTGTGGCTGTGCATGTTTGGCTCTATATCTGTGTGCAAGTGTGTGTGTGTGTGTGTGTTTATATTACGTGTGTGTGGGTGTAAACCAGACGGCCTGGTTTGCGTCTATACAGAGGGCTGGAGTAAATAAATCTGAAGCCTGAGAATTGGCGAGAGGCTATGACAGCAGTGTGGCGACCGTTATCAATCACTGGCGCATTCCTTCGCCCCGGCCTCGCCGCCTCGACAAACGCCATCGGGACGTGACCACACGTCATCCTTCTGTTTAATTGTTTCCTTCACCTGCCTCGAGCATCAGATGCCGAGACCACGTGAAATCAGTCACACACCCACACACACAGTTTAACTCGACATTCTGGACTGGATTGTGAGAATTAATTGACATCAGATATCAACAGCATGACTTGTGCTGTGGTTCTTGGGGCGACTGGAGGGATTTGAATGGCTCCCCTGGAAGATGAAGAATGCAGTAATGAAGTAATTTATTGTACCTGCAGCAGCAACGGTGACAGGAATGCAGGAAGAGACTTCACCGATCAGAAGATTACTTTCACCACTCACAACAATATTCTCCTTGTGCATCTGCTACATATATTGTTTAGTGTGGTTGCTGTTGTGCATAATGTGGACATTACATTAAACTGCTGTCAGGAGTTAATTACTGATAGCTGTGTAGATATATTCATTTTATGTGTATGCAATGATCTTGGCTGCAATTTATCACAACAGATATCTCTACAAAACACTTTCCTTTCATTTGAATGATTTCACTCTAAGAGATGGACACAGCAGAAACTCACAACAGCTACAATCTGTTTTCAGCATTTTTGCAACAGAAAAAAGAAAAAAGATAATTTACTGCAGGCGATGCAACTAACGATTGCTGTCATTATCCATTAATCTATTCATTCTTTTGTTAGATAACAGATTTCTCATTTGATCCATAAATTTGATCTACAGTCTCTCATAATAAGAGACTGAAGTACAAAGCAGTAGTTCGACCAGGAGTCCAAAGCCCAAAGACATTTTACTTTCAATAAGAACAGTGAATCAGTGAGCATGCAAATATTTAGGTGACTATCAAGTTGACATTTAATTTCTGTCTTTCAGCTAATCAATTAATCAACTGTTATTGTTTCAGCATATTACTGATATAATTCCTCCACAAATTGTTCCATTTATCTCAAACCAAAGATGATCAGCCATTTAATCTTGTGTTGTCACTGATAATTTTAGTGGAATAATTATGGATAATATAAAGACATGTTCTGTTCTGACTGAAGTGGAATACATATGTAATGACAAAACGTTCAACCTTTCTGGGCGATTCACGGTTTTATGTGTATTTAACTGTCAACCTCTTAACATGGAAGAGTTTTTTTTTTTTTTTTACCCTCTGTGCTTATTTTACCCAGACTGACCTCGTTCCAACAGATGCCTTCAATTTCTCCTGCTTGGGGATGAGGGTGCAGTGTGCATGAACTAAAAACAACTCAAAAGGATCGGCGGTGTGTTTCTGCAAGAGTTCCTCTTTGGCGTCATCAACATTAAGTAATGTCAGATGAAGCATAGTGGTGCCGGGGCCCGATTGTTCCTCTGGTCTTTGGCTGCAGCAGGTGAGGAAATTGAAAAAAGGTGGCACAGGGAAGGACAGCTCGACACCAACGCAACAGGGACCGTCAGGAGGATTAGGTATGGCTGTTTGATATCCAAGCCTGGAAGGCAGCGGTGTAATGGTGTGGTGGGTGACAGAGAGACCAGTGGAAACTCTGCTCGTATATAAACCTCCAAGTTAAGTAATATCTATCTTTTATCTTTGGTTTTGGAGGAAGAACTACAAGGAAAGTGAGAACCAAAGACTTTTAAGGTTTATTCTATATTTACAGCGGGTTCACTTAACTGGCCTTTTAATCATTAAGTGATGACTGCATTCTATTTGCTGTTCTTTTCATTAACGAACTTGTGAGCTTTTTGTTTTTAAGACGGAAACAGTGGCAGCTGCTTTGGTTGCAAAACCAAGAGTTACTCTGCTATTTTAGCTTTCAACCAAATGACAAGGGACAGCCAGCCAATTTAGATGAGACAATATGCAAAATGAGTCGTTCATGAGTAAACACAGCCTTGAAAAACAAGTGCGTGTTCAGCAACTAACTCTCATTCAGTGAGCTAGGAGTAAGAGTCATTCACGAGTACAAGACCGACACCAACTTGGGTTGTTTCCCTCTCGCATTGCGCTAAAAGATTCTCGATTTTTGGGCTCTCATGTCTGTGTTTATCATTCCTTAATTGAGGTACTACAAAATACAGAATCATGCGCTAATACCAAGCTGTCGAGACACCTTTAAATTTCCATTACAGGCCTACTTTCCCCAACGGTAAGTCTTACTTTTGAATTCGCAAAAGTAATGAGGGTTGCAATTCAACTACAAATTCAAACCGACAAATAAAGGCTATTTGTCTTCATTCAAAAACAATCCAACCATCCAGAGTTACTATTTCTAGAGGTGGTCATTTTTAAGCTGAGGATCTGAAGAGGTTTAATTTTTTCCCATTTCTGACATTTGTTAATTTGTATGATTTATTTTCATACTTTTCTGTACCAAACATAGTGATCCACACTGGTCTGACCTTTGCTGAAGTTGGCGCTGGCCCCTCTGTCCAGTAGCAGTTTGGCCAGGTCGTAATTGGCCACATTGACGGCACACATAAGAGGAGTCCACTCGAAGCCAAGCCTGGTCTCCACGTCCATGCCTGTCCACGACAAAAGGATCAAATTAAGAGAAGCAATGAAACCATTACACAAAAACTAAATCTGTGCTTGATGCCCTCCAGCGCTCACACATACATAAACAAAATAATATCCTGTTTGTTTTTTTAGCTTCCTTGCTCTTTTTTCTTTGTTTTTCCAATTTCACTTTATTTCTGCAAATCCTTTTCTGGCAAAACTGTTTGTGTTGGAGTGAGAAATCCCCACCAACCTTACTTACAATAAGTTCATGCAACAACGGGGATACGACCCAGAAATGGCAAGAATCATGCAAGTACATCAACATTTGGAAAAAATAAGAGATTGTCAGGTTTTTTATTGACCCAAGGTGCAGTCTGAACAGTTTTCAGTTTGCAAAGGAAGATGTGTGGAGTTTCTGGTGTCCTGATGTTTTTGAAGAAGCCATTTCCACAATGGACTGGTCCAAAAGGCGTCGCCTTTGTTTCTGTTTTTTAACTGCCTCCCCAAATGGACGCTCCCTGTGTTATATATGTGAAATATTTACTGTATGGAGATTTGTTTATGAACATTTATGGATTTTTGCACGTAGATTCTTGCACAAGGTCCAAAACCTTATCATGGCAATTTTAAGCCAACTACGAAGCTGCAAAAACAATCAAATGTCATACAAGAAATAAAGAAGGTACTCGCCATTGTCCAGCAGTTTTTCAACGGTCTCGATGTCTCCTTTACTGATGGCTCGTTTCAGTATCGACACATTATCGTCTCCATGCGGTTCAACAGCATCCAGATTCTGTAAAAAACAGAATCAATTCATAAAATACAAATAACCCAAAGACAAAAACAAAACTCCTCCATGATAATGATTCACCACGTGTGGTCAAATAGAAGTATTATGTCAGTGTGCAAAACTTTGCTTAAAATGTCAGAAAATAGTAAAGTATGCTTTTTGGAGAGGCAATTGACGAGCCAAAATTATTCCATTTATAATAAAAAAAAAAACCTAAATTAAGTTAAACAAAATCTGCAAGTGAAAATGAAGAATTTATGGTATTTTTGCCTGAAAACAGAC
This sequence comes from Amniataba percoides, assembly GCA_037176925.1. NCBI lineage: Eukaryota > Metazoa > Chordata > Actinopteri > Centrarchiformes > Terapontidae > Amniataba > Amniataba percoides. Next base: position 2,869,379 of record JBAJHX010000081.1, on the reverse strand, counting down.
CACAATTACATGTCAACTGAAATATCTGTGTTTTATTATTTTTCTAATCAATCAAACCACTAATGGCATCAACTTCTTGTTAGTTACTTTAATGGTGATTTAAGTATACAACAAAACGTTTTTCTATAGATTTAATCATTAATTGTCTATTTTCCAAGAGCTTAATGTGGATTTTTTTTTTACCTCTTACATAATTAGTGTTAATTATTTCCAGCTGTGAAGATGTGACCAGCTCACATTTTCCACTGTGGGATTTATTCAGGAACGATAATGACCCAATTAAGTACTTTTAAAAAAGATCTGCTTTTAAAATTAACTTTAAAATCACTTCACTGAATTGATTTAGGAAAAAATTTGGAAAACAAATCACAGTCATTGTGAAAATTCAGATTATTCCTCATTCAGACGCAGATTCAGACCACAAGATAGATAATTGAATTATAAAAATGATTTAATATATGTTTAAACATAAGTTTAGCACGTACTGGAGCCACTTTGAGGATTTAAAACAAGTTTTTTAAGTCAAATTTGTGCTTTTTACATCCAACCACCTGTGCGGATTTTGCCTCCAAATAGCGACTAAAGCGGTAAAAAATTTCGACCGTAAACTACGTCGTCGGCCTCCTCTGAAATTTTAATGTTTTATTTACATTTTGGAGGCTTTTTAAAGGTGTTTTTCACACTGACCTGGATGCCGGGGACCTTCTTGTCCGGACAGCCGAGGTCCCACTCATTGTCGCTGGCGTCGCTCTCGTCTCCGGCCGGGAACACGTTCTCCATCAAGCTGCCCATTGCTAACAGGCTAGCTCTGTTAGCATGTGTTACCTAGACAACCGCGCTGCACTTCCGGGTATGTCAAGGTGCGTCAAGATGCTTTAAAGTGTTTCAAATAATATTTTTTCAGGTGTTTCGATGCTCTAAGGTGTGTTTAAATTACCTTCAATGTGTTTTCTTGAACATGTTCTCTATGAAACTTCGCATTGCTAACGGGCTAACTCAATTAGCAAGTGTTACCCAGGCAACCGAGCAGCACTTCCGGGTGTGTCCAGGTGTTTCCAGGTGTTTGAAAGTCCTTCCAGCTGTTTCCGTGTGTTTACACATGTTTTAAGATGTTTTCAAGTGTTCAGCTCATTCAATGTGTCCGTTTTAAGGTGCCTCCGGTTTTTCAAGGTGTTTCAAGGCATTTTGTTCCCAGGTGATTAAAGGTTTTTTAAGGTGCTGCAGCGCGCTTCGGTGTGTTTACAGGTATTTCAAGGCGATTCAAGATGCTTCAAAGTGTTTCAAATAGTCTCTTTTCAGGTGTTTCGATGCTCTTATATGTGTTTAAATGATCTTCAGTGTGTTTTCTTTAACGTGTTCTCCGTGAAGCTTCGCATGGCTAACAGGCTAGCTCAGTTAGCATGTTACCCGGGCAACCGTGCAGCACTTCCAGGTGTGTCCAGGTGTTTCCAGGTGCTTTAAGGTCTTTCAGTGTCTGTTTCTAGGTGTTTCAATGTATTTGTTCACAGGTGCTCCAAGGTGATTCAATGTGTGTTAAAGTGTGTGTTTTCAGGTGCTTCAATGCTCTAAAATGTTTGTTTTATAAATGAATAAATTTATTTTAATTAAGCGTACATTATCTAGCTTGTAAATATTATTGGTGTGTGTCTTCTTCTTTTTCTTGTAGTTAATTGTAGATGGTCTTTATAAAACCACTTTACGCCTACACAGTTGTTTTTACCTTTTTACCTGATTAGATATTATGTAAAATTATCCATCGTTAATCCCTTAACGGAGAAATTACAACACAGCAAAGAGGACAGTGAAATAGAGGGACGCACCTGTGAGGAAAAACAAGATAAAATGAATAAAAACTCTTCAAGGAATAAAAAAGCAGTGATGAATTAAACAAACACTATAATTTTCTTATTAACATCTTCTCAGTACACAGTGTCACGCCCCTCACTGACCTGAGAGTTTTACCTTCTCATTGACTTTAGTGCACATTTAAAATAAGCGTTTAACTGAGTAGGCATGATGAAGTGAAATCACCTGTGAGGATGTGCGGTGCCTTTTTCAATGTTTTATACTCAGCATGTCAGCAGCCTACAGCAAGAATAGAATGCAACTGAAGGATTAGCGTCTCTGTTTCTCTCTCTTACTGAAGGTCTTTAAGATATAAGGCATCATTATCAATAACTTTTTGACTTTATGTTTCACTGACAGTCGTCTGAGGTGCCAGTCTGGGATCAAACCTTAACTGATTGCAGAGACAGTGAATGTCCAGCAGAGGTCCCTCTTTCCTGCAGGCAAAGGCAAACTACCCTTTGTATCCTTCAGAAATAATGATTCAAACATTTTCTAGCAAAAATTAGCAGTGACTTCATGTGATTTTTCATCATCATTCAGCTCCGCTACAAAGGCCAGATTCTGTTTTAACCTGTTATTTTTACAGGTTTACAGGTTTTAGGTTTATATTTTGAGCAGAGACAGATTTCTGATAAATTCAGTCGCTGACCCAGCTGCTGGTTTAGATGTATGGACAACATGTCCCATTCATTATCAGGACATGGATTAATTGTCCCCTTTTACTTTATTGGGTATTCTTTTATTTAAGCACATTTTGCCTCCCTTCTACTTATTTAACTTTACACACAAGTTTGTGCATCTTTGTGTGTATATTAGTGTCACTTTCTGTGCAGAGATTGGCCTTAAATGACTCCCAAGCTTTTGACCACCACTGTACTTTGACTTTAATTTAAAATACTCATGCACATCTTCTCACATTATTTCATATTTAATCATCAAACAAAAAAAACCTGATTGGATTATTACATTACCTGTCATCTGTGTGATTATATTTATTGTTTTCTCAGGCATATACTTGGGTGTGAAATGATCTCATGACTAACTTCAGCACAGTTTTTATAGCCAAAAGCTTGATGGTGATTGGGACCATTATGCTTAGCATAGATGTATTTCTGTTTGTCTCACTCTTGAAATGCAGAGTGAAGATAAGACGTCGTTTTGTAATTCGAGGCTGCACAGCAATCTTGTCTTTTTTAATTTTTTTTTTTTTTATCTCTGTTCCCTTAAGGAATGTCTGGAGACTTTGATCTGCCCTCCTGAAACTGTGAGCAACCTGAAACTGATAAAAAAAAAAGTTTCAACTTCATTTAGACGTCCCAGAACTGTTCCTGCTGTTTTTGTGAATGATAGTGAGGCAGCTGACCGCGGTGAAATAAAAAGCTCTGTGCTCAGACGTACTTCAGTGACCCTGCAGCAGCTTCTGCAGAGTCAGATGTGATGTTTTTAGACTTTATTATGTTCATCTGGCCATTTACTGACATAAGCAGTTAGATAAGACATCCTACACTGTATGACAGATGTACAGTTGTGCTTTTTTAACTCTCTTATCCATTTATATTAACACATGGATGAGTTTTGTTTTAACTGAGTAAATATTCTTATGTCTCTCTTTGCAGATAAGGCTTGTTTTGGAGAACTTGATTGTTAGTTTATGTGCCTTACGCTAGCACAAATAAGTCGATTAAGGATCTTCAAATGCAACTTACCCCTAAAACCTCCCTTTACAATCTCCCAATTTGAAAAATAAAGGGATTATAATGTGAGATAACCTTGTGGAAACATTTAAGAATCATTCTTTAAGTGAGATATTTATCACTTTATGTATATTTGCACTTAAAATGAAAGAAAATCCTCCAAATAGAGTTTGTTGAACTAAATCTTGGAAGTACATCTTCCATATGGAGCTGTGGTGCTGTGTGGATCTGCGTCCTCCTGCTCATTTGGCTTCATTTGGATCAGCTGGCCTCACCTCTTCAGCTTGTTGCCACAATACGCAACCTGAGGCCAGTCGGCGTGGAAATGACGTGTGTCTCCGCAGGTTTTGGCGAGCCCATAAAAGATGGATTGTCCTTTCACTGTCGCACTAAAGGAGAGAGAGAAGAGAGCAAAGCAAAGCAAAGCAAAGCAGAGCAGAGCAGAGCAGCGGAGAGCAGCGAGAGCGCACGGAGACGCCAACCTCAGCTGCGGGGAGGGACATATC
>JBAJHX010000081.1:2848192-2860102 GCA_037176925.1 Amniataba percoides | reverse complement strand
AACACGTTGCTGTCTCACTGCCACCTGAGTGTGTGTGTGTGTGTGTGTGTGTGTGTGTGTGTGTGTGTGTGTGTGTGTGTGTGTGTGTGCGTGCGTGTGCAGTAACCGTGATGTGGAGTGTGTGCGTCATGGCACCGTGGCTCCATAGGCCCTCACCAAACATCACAAGCATGTTGCACCACGGTGTCGCAGACCATCTCGCCGTACCGGGGGATTGTGGGAAGGTGGTGACAGTGGCCATTGCGTCAGTTGGGTACAGTTGGAGGTGGTTGTCATGACGACGGGAATGCCTTTTTAGATGTTAAAGAGGCCGTTTGTTGGGGGGGACAGAAAAGCTTTGAGGAGGATCCTCAGCAGAAGACAAATGAGTCTCTCCTTCTTAAACATTTGGCAGAATCTCAGTTGTGTTACAGAAAATGCAGAATTAAAAAACTAAAATGTGGATCTGTATTTTTCTTTGCTTGACTTAAGAAAATAACTATTTATCAACACAGAGTTGTAGAGGAAAGTCTTTTGGACTATAATATAATACACTGTGGAGAGTGAGATGTGATGTGATCACACTGTGAATGGAAGTGGTGATCAGATTCAGTTTGGCATTTTGTCAGAAGCTGTTGAATATGATGCTGCTTGGTAGTAAAATGCTAATATATTCAATGCTGTTGCAGGTTTATGAATTTGTGCTGCGAAAAGACAACGCTGTGCTTAAAGCTACATCTTATAAACCAAGAAAAAGTCCCTGCCATTGTTAGAGATGGTGTGTTCATAAATGAAGACAGTACTCTTTTATACTGGCACAGCGAAGGAGACAGTAAACTAAAATCTAAATTGAATGTGTTTACAGGAAAACGAGGAATGTAAGTAAGAAAGTATGAACGAGGAATTTCTTCAAGTTTGAACAGTTGATTGTAATTATGAATCACTTGCACTGCAAATTGAATGGAGGAAGTCCTGTCTGCCTCTCCTTCACATTATGTGACTAGTTGGCTCTTACCTGTTCCAAAGGAAAGCAGACTGATTTTTGTCAACTAGAAAGTAAAAGTAAAGGGAGTTATCAATTCAGTTCACTTTCTCTTATCTGTAGGAGGCGTCCAAGACGGTGCAGCCTCAGCTTCTGGGTCGCATCATCGCCTCCTTCGACCCTTTTCATGCTCCAGAGCGGAGCCAGGGATTCTACCTGGCGCTGGGCCTCTGCCTCCTCTTCACCGCCCGCTTCCTTTTGCTACAACCTGCCATCTTTGGCCTGCATCACCTGGGCATGCAGATACGCATTGCCCTTTTCAGTCTCATATACAAGAAGGTAAGCGGAGGACAGGACGTAACCAAGCACAGGTGTTTCTTTGTTTGTGTAAAACCAAAACACTGGTCAACAAAAAACACTGTTTTGGTTAATCCCAAAAAGAAATTTAAAAAAAATTTCAACTGCCACGATATTTAATAATCTTAATTATAATTTGCAATATGATAAAATTAAAAAGTAGATCTATGTATCTATGATGTTGTGAAGTTTGAGTGAAAGTCTCTTTAAAACTTGTAGCACTACAGGCTTTTTTCCCTGATTACACATGAAAACAAACACTCGCTACTTAAAGTCAGTGTAACATCCAGTTGTTGGTACAAAACAACCCAGCTGATAAGATACGGAAATAACTGGGTGTGAGCATTTGTTTGCAGATCCTCCGGCGGTTGTGAGGGGTGTGTCAGCGTGGTGTCAAAGCGTGGCCACGTGTCACCGGCCTCCTTTCAGCCACCTCACTTTCTCCCTTTTGTCCTACAACTGACTGAACTGACTTTTGACCTTTTCAGACCCTGAAGCTGTCCAGCCGAGTCTTGGATAAGATCAGCACCGGTCAGCTGGTCAGTCTGATGTCTGCCCACCTCAACAAGCTGGATGAGGTGAGAAGATCCAAACATAGTTGACACGTTGCATATATTTAAGAAGATTTTTCTTTCACTACTTTTTTATTATCCCATAAACCTTTCATATCTAAATGTATGGGGCTGGTCATAACTTATGGCATGGATGGAGTATTCATGTAAACTGGTTAAAAGCAGTGAAGTGTGAAAATGTGCACAAGTATAAGTTTCACTGACTTCCACTTGCTTGTAAAATCATAATTTTAGAGATAACAGATTTCAGTGGACCAAATACAAGGACTTCACTTTACATGGTGGATATTTTCGAATAATTTTCATGTGCACAACTTTTGAAATTGACTTTTGAAGGTGAATTGCCTCCCTTTGTTTGGGTGTAAAAATCAATTCCCCCCTTTTTTTTTCTAAAGAAACAACACTAGTTTTCCACTTGAGTGGCTACGAGAAAGTTTTTGTTCTCAACAGACAGGATGAGGAGAAAGAGGACTGACAGTTCACACTGTCTTCACTGAATCTGCTTTATTACCTAACTGTGTGTTTCAGGACAATTAGTGGACAATAGATCTAGAACAATACACACACAACCAAACACATTTAGGTGTGTGTGTGTATACAAAGAATCGTGTAACTGTGAATCCATGTTAAAAACCGATTATGCAACACGACATGGCTGTGTGTGTTTGTGTGTGTGTGTGTGTGTGGACTGAACTCGGTGTTGCCTCGGGTCTCATTGAGGCGTTGAATGTAGAAACACTCTGCAACCTGCTTTGAGACAATTATCACCTGACTTGGATGTGGCTTGGCCAATGCACCACTCTCATTATAATGGCTGGTGGGGGTTACCATGCCTGTGTGTGTGCATTTGAATTGAATCCCTTCTAGGCGAGTGAATGAAAGGGATTTTACTGAGGCGAGGACTGAGTGTTTCTCACCTGCAGCACAGCAAAGAAGTTTCTTGCTTTTTTTTTTTTATACATTCTTCTTTTTCCTTAACCCTTTCTTCACAATTTGTTTGTGTGCTTGCATACTTTTTAATTCTGTCTAAAGTTTCTAATCATTTATTCTACTGCACCGCAAATCTTTAATCCAAAATCTTTAGGTGACTGAAAGAAATTACAAAAACATCATCCATCACAAAACAAGTCTCCATATCCTGATAAAATGCCCTGTGGTAAACCTGCAGCTCATTCTGAGCTCACTGAGGGGAAAAAATGAAGGTGTATCTCAATATGTGGACACCAGCAGGCCACACTGGTTGACATGGTTTTTCTTTCATAGTAGGACAGTTCACATATTTATCACCGAAAACAAACCTCCTTTATCAGCAGAATAACTTAACTTAACATAGCCTAGCTTAGCATAATCTTCTTACTCTACTGTTCAAATCTGTGCTCATAGTATTTCAAACTCATGTTTTCACAAAAATATAGTTTCTGTTTGTCGCTGACATAATTAACTGTTTAGCTTTTGCGGCGCATGACTGCAACTCTGTTTTGTTTACGTTGATTACAAGCTGGTTGCAGCTGCTGTCCTCTACTAACTTTTCACCCTTGAAGCCTTCAGGTGGTGAATGAATGAGCACTCCTTGAACCTGACCTTTGTCCTCTCTGTTTACAGGAGCAAAAGATCATTTCTTTGTCACACTTAACTCCTTTTTTTAAAAGCCATATGTTTATTCCAGAGTTTGGGTCTGGCCCACTTCGTATGGATCACCCCGCTGCAGTGTATTCTGTGCGTGGGTCTGATCTGGGAGCTGATCGAGGTCAACGGCTTTTGTGCGCTGGCGGCTCTGACTCTGCTCGGGATCATCCAGGCCTGGCTCTCCCAGAAGATGGGACCTCACCGGTGGGGAAGCACTATCTTACATCCACTCATATTATGGATGCATGTAGAAAATCAGTATGCAACCATGCTTAAAGATGTAATTGTATGTCCTAATGTCTTGCAGTGTATGTGTTGGCCTCTGTGTAAATAAAACTTTGTCCTCGTAAACAGGGTGAAGCGAGCAGGGATGATCAGCCGCCGCCTGGCTCTCACCTCAGAGATCGTGGAGAACATCCACTCTGTGAAGGCGTACGGTTGGGAGGAAGTGATGGAGACCATCATCAAGAACATCAGGCAGTAAGACACCAAAACACACAAACAGCTGTATCGCAGAATGAACATTTTCTACAGCTATTTTCTGTTCTTTCAGCACACACGTTTACACAGGTCTACTCCATATTGTATACATACAACAATATACCATTTAAAATCATGAAAAAGACTTAAGATAATAGCGTATCAAAGAGTCTAAAGTCAGGTATTTGTAGATTTGAAACCACTTTTAGCATGTTAAAATCTTTTTAGTGTCATCAATTAAAGTATGGAGATTTGAAGCAGCATCGTTCTGTTCACACAAAAGTCTCCATACAGTGTACAACTCCTAATCTTTGAAGTCCTCTATCCTTTTACATTCAATATAAATGTAGATGACCTTATAGATATACTGTGATGAATGGAAGTGAGCAGGAAAAAGTCACACTCAGACAACTTTGACAGCTCAGTAGAAATGGAATCAACCTGGTGCTAAAACTGAGCGCGAGATGTTAAAACATGTGGTTAACCAGCAGAACGACGCTGGTGATGTCTGTCAGAGTCAGGATCGGGATCACGGTAACCGGCAAGTACAGTAAACGTACAGGACAGAGTTTTGGTGCCATGGTGCACAAATGTGTTGGTAACTATCAGAGCTAACATGGACCCACAAGACTTAACATTTATTTGATAACAGCATCAAGAAACCAGAACAGATTTACATACAAGTGTACGATGTAACTGAAATCAATAATATGACATCAATGTTTCTCTAATATAAATTATAAAATGACAAATATACATAAAAATCACATGTAAAACAATGAATCAGTTTCTCTAGATTAAATGTAAACTGAAACAATTTTAAGACTTATTGTATTGGTAGTGTTATATACGTGTATTTTTTAATTTATTTTGTCCCACCTTCCCTTCCTCTTGAGGGATGAGATGACGCTGACGAGGAAAATCGGATCCCTGCGATACTTCTACAGCGCCTCCTACTTCTTCTCCGCCATCCTGGTCATTGTGTCCGCCATCGTCCCGCACGCGCTCAGTAAAGGCATCATCCTGCGCCGTATCTTCACCACGGCCTCTTACTGCATGGTGCTGCGAATGACGCTGACCCGCCAGCTGCCGGGATCCATCCAGATGTGGTACGACACGCTGGCCCTGGTCAAGAAGATCGAGGTCAGTACAGAGCAAAGAGCAAAGTGAATGCAAACCAAAAATATCAAGGCCAGCAACGTAAAACCGTAAACGTAGGTGTTCAGCAGCTCATAATAAATATGATTATCATATAGTGCTGATGTAGCTGCCTGTCTGTTTGTTTTCAGGACTTCTTGTTGAAAGAAGAATATAGAGTGCTGGAGTACAACCTGACAACCACTGAACTCGAGCTGGTCAACGTGTCTGCATCCTGGGACGAGGTTTGTTCACCTGTGTGACAAAACTGAACTGAATGTAATAATTAATGAAATAATCTTTTAACATCTATACTGTATATTTATAAGTAATTTAAGTCTCAGTGTCTTGATTATAGAGTTTATGTAGTTTTGATTGTCTTTTGCAGTCATGATTAAAAATGAGCTCTTTATTAGATACTTGACTCTTTTGGTAGACTGATAAATAATCTGACTCTAAAATCCAGTATTTATCAGTGCATGTTTGAAAGAAATTAAAACTCCCACAGCCCCTAAACCCACCATGCATCACAGGTATAAATGGTTAATTCCTCAGCGTCCCTGGGAGTGGGTAGTATAATCTTATCTATAGGCAGAGCCTGTAAACTCAGTCCAACAGGTGTGATTCATTGACCACCCAACACCGTGAGAAAACGAACGTCCGACTGTGTTTCCTTCCGTCACTTTGCATAATTAATTATCTCGGTGTCGTCACAAACTTTGCCTTTGCTGGGAACGCTCTGAATCTCCCTTTGAGTTGTGTTCATCACCTAATTCCCAGATTCTCCACTTGCCTTCTCCTCTTCCTGGAATGTGCCATTCGCAGATGAATGGGAGGGGTGTTGCCTTTCTTTACTGCTGACAGCGTGTACGTCAGCTCATTAGAATGAGAATTGCATGGACAGACGTATACAAACCACAGCTAGTCCCGGCATTAGAGGGACGGTGACCCATAAAATGTCGCAGGGGGTCAATGATTAAGCGGGCAAGCGGAGCAGAGCTTCCCCTTTTTCTAACAGCAAGATGTGTCACCCATTAATCTTTACAGAGGCGCTGACAGATGAGGTGAAATAAGGCCATTGTGAGACTTTGGGAGTCTTCTTCTGTCTTTGGACAATCTCTTGTTTCTCACAGCAGTGTGGCCCAGTGTTTCTCTGTCTGAAAGCAAAGTCTAACGGACACGCTCGCTCAGCCCTGAAGCAGGCAGTTATGGAAACTAAATGGAAAACACAAACCAAACGCATGAGATGCACACCTACACACACAGACTGGTGTATACTGAAGCACAGTATAGTTCAGTGTTCTCGGGTCACCTGCTCCTTCTAACAAGGCACAAAAATATTTTAGAAAGAAAAACACCCAAGCAAAAAAAACTAAAGTAGTAGAATAAAAAAATTCAATAAATACAGGTGCATTACTGCTCAACAGATAATACTCTTGAGCAGTAATGTGAAGATATCACAACACACGACACAGCTCAAATTGTTTGTTTTAAACTACAGTGTGGACTTGTAGCAAGAAACACAACATTTTTATGTGTGAACATAAAAATCTGGTTTAAAAAATCACATCAGCTTTTACTTCTAGTCACCTAAAACAAATGCATTTTATAAAAGCAAAACTGTGTTGTGGAGATGATTATATATTGCTCAGTAGCTGTTACTGCAGTACACTGAAGGATGTTTTATCAAAGCACCATGCCTGTTTCAGAATCTTTTATAGCATCTTTGGTTCAGTTCACACAAAAAGGGTGAAGGTTTTAAACTCCCTTGCAGGGCATCGGTGAGCTTTTTGAGAGGATCAAACAGGAGAACAAAGCAAACGGCCACCTGAACGACGACGCAGGCCTCTTCTTCACCAACCTCTACGTCACACCTGTGCTCAAAAACATCAGTCTGTACCTGGAGAAGGGCAAGATGCTGGCGGTGGCCGGATCCACGGGCTCAGGGAAGGTAGGTCAAAGAAATCATCTCATCCAGATGAAATTATGTGAAGAGTTTTTGTCTCAAAGTCCTGCTAAATCCGTCTACTGTCAGCAATATCAGAATTGAATAGTAAAGTTTGGGTTTTTTTTCCTGTTTTCCTCCAGAGTTCCTTGCTCATGATGATCCTGGGAGAACTGGTGCCGTCGGAGGGTAAAATCAGACACAGTGGTCGCGTCTCCTTCTCGTCGCAGACTTCCTGGATCATGCCAGGGACGATCCGAGACAACATCCTGTTTGGCCTGACCTATGATGAGTACCGCTACACCTCCGTAATCAAGGCCTGCCAGCTGGAGGAGGTACCTTTTTTTTTAATTTATCATAATACTACTTTTTTCCCTTCTTCCTTCCAGTTTCTGTTGCATAGATGAAGTGGATTTCTGTGGGTATATTCAACCATGGGGACTGTTGTTTCTCATGTAAACCACACAGTCTGCGGTCGGTGTAGTCGATCAGTGTTTTTATCACAGTAGTATCGTTCTCATTCATGTGAAACCACTCCTGCAGCATAATCTACTAAGCGATCTAGAGAAATATTTAGGTAGCTTCAAACGTTTCTGTTTTCCCCATAAAAATAGATGCCTATACTTGAGTGAAAACTCATCGTATGGATGGACCACGAGAGTGTTCAAAACATACAAGCAAATATGATTAAACACTCATGTTCAGCATCGCACAAGCTCAGCATGCTCATGAATGACAAATAATTATGATCATGATTTAAAGAGTAATAGTACACTGAAATTCACTGAAGCTGAAAACAAAATACAAACAAGGGAACAAGTGTTAAAGACTGGGATATGTATTAAGTCATATATTATTAATACAGTAAAAAAAAACATGAATTAGAGTGAACATGTCCAATGAATATTACTTTAGTTACAAGAGTGTTTTCTGTTGTAAATTAGTCTTCACCAGCTTCCTCTCAAGTCTTTTCTCTTCCTGTGGACTGATGCTTTCTGCTCAGTTGTTCATTTGGAGCATCGAGAAGGTTCAGGTTTCCCTTGTCCACATTTACACCCATTATGCTGTCTCACACACACACACACACACACTTGTACATCCTCTCTCTCTGCACACACTCTCATAAGCCTCAGCGTTGAGTGACGGCCCCTCAGCAGAATAATGTCCACTCTGTTGCCATGGAGATTTCTCGTTATGTCACTGGGATGGAATATGAGCTTGCTGGTTCCCAGTGACGGACGTTACAACCCCGTCGAGACGTATAGACGAACCATCAGATCTGTGGGCTAGTTTGGCCTGTGACTCAACATTAACTTGTATTATCACAAATGATTTACACTGACGAGGAGACAAACGGGATCTTATATACATGAAAAGTGCTTTATTTGTTTCTGCTTATAATCCTTTTTTTAATTATGATGATATTTTAAATGTGCTAAATTAGTATTATTAACACTGAAATCAATGCAGCACCCCATGCAGAGGGTTACGCCTTTATTTAGCACTACGCCCCATCTCCTGTAGTGGTGAAAGTGTCTCAGTGGTTTTGACAAAAAACACAACATGTTGTCACAGCAAACAAAGCTTGCATGCAGTGTTGACATGTCCATGTGCTGTAAAAACCAGCCTCCATTTTGTCTTTGAAGAAAGGTGTCAAACTCTATCAATGAAACTGAGACAACAAAGGAAGTTTGGAGAGGAGCTGCACTGTTACTTTTGCTGAGTATTGTATGGTAATGACAGGAAGTCCTCCTGTGTGCTTTTATTGTGTTTGTAGAGTTGAAGCTGACAAACGGGAGAAACAATTCCTCTCAAGTTTCGTTAAAACCGCCTCTAAAAATGACAGCTTGTTAAAGCAAGCTGTGTTGGAGTCATTGTTTTGAAGTGATCATTGTGCTAACCAACCATGTTAAGTAATAGAGAATTAAAATTATAGCATTCTTATGTTTTTCTTTTTGTAATTAGCAAACACACAATTCTTATTTTAGGTTTACTTATTTAAAGACACAATCTGTCTGATCAAAAATGTTTAATGTCTTGCATAACTGAAAATGTATTCACCTTTTATTATGGTTCCTTGAGCTGCAGTGTTTACATCAGAAACCTTTTTCAGCATCGTTAGCTGTTGTACTTTTTAGTCAGGAGTAGGAAAGCGAAGGCATTTTTAAAGTCTTTTTTAAGTCTTTTCAATATAAACTTAATAACTTAATATTCCTAAATAACCTTAAAGCATGCTAATGTAAATTACAAGAGGGCCATCTTAAAACTAGTAACTTTAAAAGTACCAACTCTTAACACTAGCTGCTAATGCTTCACTTCAAGAGGCTAAAAATTACTTAAGAAAAGGGGAGAAAGCTCTGCTGATTTTCTGCTGTAGGAAAAGTCCCCAAGGCAACACTGAAGTGACAACCAGAGCAGATTTCTCCAGACAGAGACGAGGCGTTTAGTGGGCTTCTGACTGTAATTCCTGACCATTGTTGCCCCCTGAAGCACCAGACAGTCTGCCGTGGGTGGTCCTCCAACACTGTAAACCATCTTTTGCCTCCAGCCTCGAGCTGCTGGCCCGGCAGGTGCTTTTTGTTCAGTGAGACACACAACATGTCCTTTTTTTTTTTTTTTTTTTTTTTTTTTTTTATTACTATGCTGCCTTATTTTTACAAGCTGTTAAACAACGTGTTAACTTGATTCCCTATGCGCTCCTGTCAGGACGGCGGAAGCTGCCGTTAAAAAGGTAGGAAGTTTTAATGATGATAAACTTGTGCTGTCACTTCATCCTTGTTGGTGTGGGCGTCTATTTTCATCATAAATCGCCACTGAGCGCACTACACGTCTCTTGTGACATCCTCTGTGTGCCTCTTCCATCTGTGGTGTGTGCTTGTTGTGTGGTTTGACAGTAAATCTGTGATCATGTGTTCATAGGACTGTTTTCTGGTGGTGTTTGTGCACAGCTCTGAGAAACTTCACCATGAAAAGAGTCACTTTCTGTCTTAATTATTCTCATTATACTGTGAAATAATAGATCTTTTGTCAATATTTGCAAATAAAAACTGTCTTAAGGTTGCTAAAATAATGTTTAAATGTTTGTTTTTACCCTGCTGTTTCCTTGGTAAAACTGTTTTCCGACAAATGCAGCAAATTTTGTGTTATTTCAAGCAGTAAAGGTTGAACCCACCCAGTCACCAGATCCCAAAAATCATCAATGTATTAGGCATTTGCTTGAAATCGAACATGACAGAAGAATCTTTGTTAGATTAACTAAGCAAAGAAAGTCTCTGCAAGGACAATGTGCAAGGACAACAAGCCCTCATACTGAGCAAAGGGAACAATTCAAAACACACGTCACGCTTCGGCCATTCGAACCTCATCACAGGATGACACAAACTTTTGCATTTCATTGCAAACAATGACGTGAAGATTCATCTTTATTTTGTCAGACATGAGCCGTGTTCACAACCCCTGCTTCCACCAGCCTTTCTCTCTCTTCTTGTGGCCAGATTTTAATGTTTTCATTCCAAAGTTATCAGAATTGGCAGATAAAGTTTGAGCTTACGGTAGATCTTCAAACTGCTGACCTAGTTTCAGTAAGTGTAACATTTATGCTTTGGTACTTTGGTACTTTGGTACTTTAATGTGCAATGAATGCAAAAAGGAGGATGACTGAACTTTGATACACAAGAATAGTAAAGCAAGTAGTTGTTGATAAAGGAGAAGTTGACATTTTCCATCAGTGTCTTTTTAATGTGTTTTTGCCTTTTTGATAAGCTTCTTCCTGCTGTTGTGCAAAGTGTGCTCATGCATGCATTCGTTCTCCTCTCCAGGACTTTGCCGCACTGCCCGAGAAAGACAAGACGCTCCTCATGGAAGGAGGAGTGACCCTCAGCGGCGGTCAGAGGGCTCGCGTCGGCCTCGCCAGGTACTTCCTGTCACACCCGAGCATCCGTCAGCACAGCCTCTTCTTATCACTCGTGATTAGTCTTTGCCTCACCCAACCTTTTTATGCAACCACGTTGTTTTGTAATGGATCAAAATAAACATGATGTATCCTACTGATGAAGAGGTAAATATAGAAAACAGTGAGTCATTTTGTGTTTTATAGATCATGAGTTTGTGTACTAGACTGCACAAAATTTGTTGTGGTTCAATGAGAAATATAAATTCCCTAAATTAAATTCCCTTTGTAGGACAACAGAGAGTTAAAAGGGCCAAAATATCAGCTGCTCCAGATAAGAGAGCGCCTCATGAAAAATACACCAGATTTTCCAAGACCAACAAACGTTCACTTCAGCAGACACTTTATGGATCACTATCAGGGACGTAAACCAATCAGTGTTATCAATATCATAATTGATAACACTAAAAGCTTCTATTCCTTACAAGCCAATAAAAACATTTACTGAACAACATTTACAAGTATCTGTGATTTAACATCTTTGACAGCTCTTATGGTTCCCAGCAGTGTAAAATATGGAGCCTCTTCTTTCCTAATCATAACCTGCCAAAGCTGATAACCTTTTCATTCTTATCTGTGCGCGTGTCTGTCTGCACTAACTATTGTGTTTTATGATCTCACGGTTTAATGACGAGTGCTTTCTGCGGCCTCGGCTGAGCTTTATTACTCCATTAAATCTGCGCGTAGATTACAGCAGTCAGACATTCTCATATTGCTGTGAATTATTTAGCGCTTTAGTGCCGTTTTTGGTTTCTGCCTGTTATAGGGGATCTGTTTCTTGTGATGAGCTTCGTTGAGATAAAGACATGAGCCAATCGTTGCTGAGTTTGACACGGCCAAAGTTTATTCACAGCAAAGTGATGTTCACAGTCCGGAGACCAGT
>JBAJHX010000081.1:2830258-2848092 GCA_037176925.1 Amniataba percoides | reverse complement strand
ACCATTTTAAGGCTTCAGCTGTGAAGCATATATCTTACCCATGTCAGGAAAGAAGTTTCTTCACTTTTGGTAATACAGCTGAGCCTTGTGCTTGACTTCTTACAATTCCTTTTATGTACGTTGTGCTATTTATTCTCACAACACATGGTCTGTGACCTTCGTACTTTTCGCAAGCTTTTCACAGTCACACTGCCATTGCTGTAAACACTCACCAGAATTGATTTATTCCCACAGAGACCGAACTTCCTCATTTACACCATTTTGATAAAGGGTTTTCTTCTCTGTCTGTGTCCATTTCTTCCTGTCCTCCCTCTGTTTTTCCTTTCCTCTTGCCTCAGTGTCTATTATTTCTGCCTTTCTAACAATTTCTTGACTGCCTTTTTTTTTTATGTTTTTGTCTGACTCACTGTGTGTTTTCTCCCTCAGGGCTGTGTATAAAGATGCAGACCTGTACCTGCTGGATGCTCCTTTCACCCACCTGGACATTGTGACAGAGAAAGAGATCTTTGAGAAGTGTGTATCCCAACAGAGAGGCTTTCATGTGGAGGAGGTTTTGGGGGGGATGGTTGAGCTAGAGTTTAAATTCAAGGTCAAGGTTGTCCCTTGTTGTGTCAGACACACTCGGGTTGACTGGTGAGTTACGGCTGCTTCATCACACTGTAATCTTGTCAGGAAATGGGAGTTGAGCAAAAAGGGAATTGTCCTTTGATGAAATGTAGACGTTGGCAGTCTTTCAACAGGGAAAAGCTGGCAAAATGTAGTCAAAGCCTGAACACAGTTGTGGTTTATAAAAAAACACACAGTAGCTTGTTCATTTCAAGTGCTGGTAATTCTTTATATTTGATACCGCAGTCTGCCTTTTGTTGTTTTTTGCTCCTTTTTATTAGCAATCAGTCTTGTTTTTAAAAGAATAGAAATGTCTTAAAATGAGCATTTCTTTTTTTGATCTCTGCATAGGTGTGTCTGTAAACTGATGGCTTCCAAGACTCGTATCGTTGTCACCAGCAAGTTGGAGCATCTCAAACGAGCGGACAAAATCCTTCTGCTGCACAACGGGGACTGCTACTTCTACGGCACCTTCTCCGAGCTGCAGGCCCAGCGGCCCGACTTCAGCTCCCTCCTCCTCGGCCTGGAGGCTTACGACAACATCAACGCAGAGCGCCGTGGCTCCATCCTCACAGAAACCCTCCGCAGGGTCTCCATCGACGAAACCGCCGGCTTCCGGGGCCCTGAGCCGATTCGACAGTCTTTCCGCCAGCCGCCTCCTCCAATAATCGTCTCTGGATCCCAAAGTGGAGGTGACGGCTACCCAGAAAAACGCAAGCAGTCCCTCATCCTCAATCCGCTCGCAGCTGCTCGCAAGTTCTCGTTCATCGGGAACTCCCAACAAACTGCGAACACCCCCCAGTCCATGACGATAGAGGACGGGGTGCGTGAACTTTCTGAGAGGAAGTTCTCTGTGGTACCTGAGGACGATCAAGTCGAGGAGGTGCTCCCCAGAGGGAACCTGTACCATCACGGGCTGCAGCACCTCAGCGGGCAGCGACGGCAGTCTGTCCTGGCGTTCATCACCAACGCTCAGGGCCAAGAGCGCAGAGAGCAGATGCAGTCCTCCTTCAGGAAAAGGCTGTCCATCACGCCACAGTGCGACCTGGCGTCTGAGCTGGACATTTACGCCCGCCGCCTGTCCAAGGACAGCGTCTATGACATCAGTGAGGAAGTGGACGAAGAAGACATGGAGGTAGAGTTTCTAAGACTCTTTTTGAAGTCATTTCATATTTAGACTTCTACTTAAACAGAAAATGTACTTGATTTGTTGATTTTCCGATGGGTTGAATTCTGTTTCTTCTCAGCAATGCTTCGCGGATGAACGTGAAAACGTCTTCGAAACTACCTCATGGAGTACGTATCTGCGCTACATCACCACCAACAGGAGCTTAGTCTACGTCCTGATATTCATCGTCTTGGTCTTCATGATTGAGGTAAAATCGTGACCACTGTTATTTTTTTCTGTCTTTTTTTTTTTACTTTAATCAACTTTTTTTCACTTTTTCACCAACAGGTCGCTGGTTCAGTCATTGGCATTTTCCTCATTACCGAGTGAGTGTCATGTTTCATGTTTTCTGACACACACATAGTTTTTAACACACTTTTCTTCTCTTCTACAAGGCTACCTCCTAAACAATACTTTTTTTTTTGGATAAACAAGAAATGTTACACATGTTAAACATAGATTTAAACAGCTAGGTAAATTCAATACATATAGTTAATTTTACTGAAATGTTGAATTTTCTATCTTGAAGTTTCCTTAGGGATGACTCAAGTGTTTCTGACATACTTAAAAGATTTTTGCATTTAATATAAGAATATATTTGTCGGTCAGAATTCTGAGAACTGTGATAATGAAAATTTCATGACCTTTTAATGGTGAAAAATAGGATTTTGTACACTTGTCTATTTTCAGACTAAAATTCAGTGTTTTATTCTAAATCTTTTTGCTCTGTTCTGCCAGCACGATCTGGAGGGACAGCGCTAACCCGAACTCACCCAACTACGTCGATGAGCAGCACCCCAACGCCTCGTCGCCCCCCACCCACCTGGCAGTCATCGTCACGCCCACCAGCGCCTACTACATCATCTACATCTACGTGGCCACGTCGGAGAGCGTTCTGGCCTTGGGCTTCTTCAGGGGCCTCCCGTTAGTGCACACGTTGCTCACCGTGTCCAAAAGACTGCACGAACAGATGCTCAGCGCTGTGATACGAGCCCCCATGGCGGTGCTCAACACCATGAAGACAGGTGATTTTCAGCTGTTTATTTTCTTAATATCACAAAAATGCAAATTTAAAGTTTTTTTTTTATCTTCATTTTTGTCTGCAGAGCCACATCTGTTTAGCCTGATTGAATTAACGCTCATGCTGGAGTTTTTCTTCTTTTCTTCCAGGCCGGATCATGAACAGATTCACCAAGGACATGGCCACTATAGATGACATGCTGCCTCTTGTGCTGTTTGACCTCATACAGGTATTTAACCTACACGCACCTAAACAGTGCCCACAAAGTATAACCCAAATTCAATATGAGTATTAATGTTTCAAAAAACTTTTAATCTTCCAAACTTTTGCACTGAAGTTCATCCAGATTTACAGACAATAACAAATCAAGTAATCTGAATCTGAATCTGAATCCAGGTCTGATCATTCCTCTTATTTATTTATTTTTTCCCCA
The DNA here is from genome assembly GCA_037176925.1 of Amniataba percoides. Lineage (NCBI taxonomy): Eukaryota > Metazoa > Chordata > Actinopteri > Centrarchiformes > Terapontidae > Amniataba > Amniataba percoides. Next base: position 2,844,864 of record JBAJHX010000081.1, on the reverse strand, counting down.
TTTCACACCAGCTGACATTGATCGTCACAGGTGCCATCTTCACCGTTTCCATCATGCGGCCTTACATTTTCATCGCCGCCATCCCGCTGGCCATCATCTTCGCTGCCCTCAGAAAGTATTTCTTACGAACCGGACAGCAGCTCAAGCTACTGGAGGCTGAAGGTGAGAAAGGGGGGAGGAACTGTACGTGCATGCCATTGCAATGACTCTGCAATGCCACTGGGACGACACATGATGATATTTTTGTGTGGAAAGTCGAGTAGTAAGTTTAGCAACATGCAAAAGAAAAATTTACAATGTGTAAATCCACATTAAACTGGTTTTATTTGGCTGCCACATGATGGATATATTCAATTAAATGTTGGAAATACTTTTTAAAATTTCAAATGTGGATAATAAATTTGGTTCTAGATATATAAATATTTATTCACCCCTTTAAGGTTCGTTATACAGAATAAATTTAGTCCAAAAATGCAAACATCTAAATGCTTTCTTAGCCTACTGTGCATTAGAAAGAGTACATTTGTTAAATGGGTCTTACTGATTTATTTGTGCGTTTCCATCTTGCTGAAGTATCCCTGAATAAACGGCTGCTTTCCTACCAACCTCAGCTACAAGAGGATTTACTACTGAAGATAAATTAAGTTTTATATTTCTCTTTTATTTGACCACATAAAGAGAAAGTTAAAAGGGAGAACAACAGGAGGAGAAGCGATCGGCGGGAGTGCAAATATTCAGGAAGAGTCGAAGTGAGAACGTGATCGGAAAACCAATAGAGTGAACAGAGGAAGCGAGATTGGCGGGCAGATGCCACACTTATCATAACGGCCCGTCAGCAGGCAGAGCTGGTGGACGGCCCAGGGTCAAAGGTCGGGCACGAGAACAAAAACATTACAGAGGAAGTGTTGAAGGAGAGGATGGATGGGTTGCCTCGCAGGGGCAGGGACAGGGAAGTGAGGTGGCGCGAATAAAATGAGTTTTCCTCCAATAAGGAAACAGTTTGAAAAGATTTGAGACATTTCTAATCATCTCTAGTTGACACTCGTGAAAACTTGCAGTGTTTGTGAGGGTTAAATCTGTTGGTGCAGGACAGTTTCCTTTGACTACCAGACCAACTCAAGTGAGAGTATTGTATTAAGTTATAAAATGCAGAAACGGTCAGTCTTTGTTTTTGGTTTGAGCTGAATCAGGAAAACGGGTCAAAGCACTTTCCACATTTCTCATCACTGCTTTTTTAGTTTCAAGATATCCATCCTGAATAATAGAAAAATGAATAGATTTAAGTTTATCCTAGTTTGTGATGTCCAAAGAATTGAAAAAAATGATCTCGGAGAAAAACTGTCTGCTGAGCTTGATGTCAAATGTTTTCATTTTGTTCTGTAGAAATTATTTCCAATAAAAACTGCAGTTGTTCCAGTGATAATTTTTCAGTCCTCATCCAGCTCGTGTTCCTGTGGAGATTAAATACACTTTTTGCGAGACTGAGATTTCATTCTTTTAGTCGTTTTTATTTTTTTTTACAATAACATAATTTAAAAAATTGAGTAAGAGGTCATAATGCGTTAGCCTCAGAGAGAAAGAGAAAACAAGAAAATGGATCGCTGGACACCTTTTGTGTTTCAGTCGTTGAATGTGTGTTTCGTTGTGACCGCCGGGTCTTTCCGGAGCCGCTGAGAGCACGTCGGTGTCAGACAGACGAGCCGAGCTGGGATTTCCTCCGACCCCATCCTGGTGTCGCAAGCAGCATGTCGGACAAAAATACAGAGGAAACGATGTGTGTTGGTCACTCGGATGATTATTAGAACGGTTGTACTTTCGCTATCATTGTTTTTTTTTTATGTTACTGAAAGATGTGAACACAAAAAGTCCAATTAATGAGGATTTCCAACTTTGCTGTATGATGGAGTCGAAATGTGAAAACTGAAATGATTAAATGATAATGAAATGGTTAAAAATGCATTTAAAAAACATGTAAAATGTTTACCTATGACTCTAATATGTCTCCTCCTGCAGCTCGTAGCCCCATCTTCTCCCACCTCATCATCTCGCTGAAGGGTTTGTGGACGATTCGGGCGTTCGGGCGTCAGACGTACTTCGAGATGCTCTTCCACAAGGCGCTGAACACTCACACGGCCACCTGGTTCCACTACCTGGCCACGCTGCGCTGGTTCCTCTTCCGCTGCGACATGATCTTCGTCCTGTTCTTCACCGCCGCCGCCTTCATCGCCGTGGGCACCAACCGTGAGTGATGGGGACACTGGGTAGATAGATTTTAGGTAGATTTTGAGATTTGAGTTTTAGTTTTTTTACCTCCAGTGGTGTAAAGTGGGAATAGAAAACTTTGCCTTTTTCTTTTCATGCCTGTAGGTATACTTTTTATACTAAAATCTACAAATTGAGCCTCCATTTTCCCAAGAGATCCTACCCAGTGGCAAACAGACTTGCATGGTGAAAGCAGAGGTTTATAGTAAACAAATCTAAGCTCTGATGGTATCATTATTCTGTAGCCATCACCAACCTGAAATAAACATTTACTTCATAACTTTTCACCCTGCTGTAATAAACCATAGCTGTAAAACTTGAAGAGAGCGCAGTGAAACTCACTTAAGTAGTTTTTACCAAAGAAGTGCTCCAAAAGAAGACTGGTTTACGAATTATTCCCAGTAATTAAGATGCTGCTTTTGGTAAAACAATGCTGTCGAGTTTGCTTTTTAACTAAATGAACACATTATCATTCATTTTAAAATTGGCCGAAGTTAGATGTTAAAAAAGGTGAATATATCCAAAAGCTACCACTGTGAGTACAAGAACACATTACACTTTTTTAAAACACGAATATTTAAAATATGACAGTCCTCTCATACAGCAGTGGTTTATGCTTTTTGCAAAGAAGGTGAAACTGAGAACTGAATGAGCTGTGATAGCAGCAAAACCGCCGTCAACAAGGCTGCTGTCAGTCTGTGAGCGAAGCTTTTTAAAGGAAGAGAGGCAGCACGTTGAAACTCCAGGAAAGAGGAAAGGTCAGTGGAGTGAGTGAGTGTTAGTTTATTAGTTAATAAACATGTTATTATTTCCTCTGTGCCTCTCAGGAGAAGAAGCTTCAGTCTTATCTGCGTGTCACAGTGTGAGGAGTCGGATATCAGGATCAGTTTTTCTGGGAAAACTGATCAAAACTGTAGGAATGCCGCCGGATAAAATGTCATGTACAAGAGGAAGCGTGTGTGCGTTCGATTAAATGAATGGGAAGCACACGCACACACACAAACATGTGTTGTTGCGTCATACCCTGTGTTTATGTTCAGTGCAGATTGAAGGGTCATTTCACAGCCTATTAGTTTCCAATGGAGCCGAGCAGAGCTGCAGTACCTGAATGCCGCTGTGACATCAGAGAGAGCAGCTTTCATTGGACGATACTGATTCTGTGTGTGTGTGTTTGCACTCCACAGAGGACAAACCAGGCGACATTGGCATCATCGTGGCCCTCGCCATGCTCATCCTGGGGACTTTCCAGTGGGCGGTCATCACCAGCATCACCGTGGACGGACTGGTATGTAGCTCCGAAACACACAAAGCTATCGTTGGTTTGCATCACTGTGAGACCTGACATGCATTTAAATACCACACAACCGATGGCCAGTTAAGAGTGTGTCAAGCGTAACAAACACACGTTAAGAGGAGGTTTTTGCTGAACATGTATGGCTTCTGTTTTTTTTTTTTTTTTCTGCAGCTAGTCCAGAATGTTTCTGCCCATCTGGTGTTCAACCTTTGCAAATTTCCTCTCACCGCTCCACTTCACCGCTCATTACAGACGCCCCGTCGAAGTTCGCATGCAGTTCAAAACTCTTGATTCGAACCCTCCTTAACTACAAGATAAATCAAGACTCACTCTCTGCCCCAGTGAAGGATCCTGTGCTCACTAATCTGGGTCAAAACTCTTTGCGGTTTTCATCCCAACGTACTGAATAAACTCCAGATTAAACCTGCTGTAGACTGAAAGCCCTCCTTTTTAAAAACTACACCTAAACAATCTTGCTAGCACTTACTTATGTCTTGCTTCTTATGTCTTGAGTTGTATTTTAAGACAGTTAATGTGCTTGAACTGCGGCACTGAACCACACACTCAGTTATTTGTTTGGGAGGGAAATGCTTTTATTAATTATTGATTACATCTAGCTTTATGGAGTTTGAATGCACATATAATAAGTCCCTTTAGATGAAAGCATGCGCAAAATAAATAATTTACTCTGGTGCTGAATTAATCTAGACACATTCCCCTTCACTCTGCATTCTTTGGAGGGATAAAGACAAACCTGTGCCACCTCAGTGACACGAGATATCACCAGACGCTTAATTTTAACAGCCAGAGATCAGATTCACCAGCTGGATGTAACACGTGGGAGGTGTTCGTTACTCAGAAGGTTTTGTAGAGGTCGAGGGTGAACTGCAGGTAACTCGGCAGTCACTGCTGCTTCTGCTGAGGCTGTTTCGAACCAGTTTTCCTCCACAGTTTGCGTAGTGAAGCCTCAAGAGCTTATCACAGTGCAGGATATTTTGTTCTCTCTCTCACACACACACTAGTTGTGTTAGTGGTGTTTGTTCTGTGCTTTGTTCTTCAGTGTCACTGATTTGCTAATGTAAGAAAAAAATAAGCATGTTTGTGGTTTGTTTTTGCTGAAACATTGCTCCAGTAAGAAAGCTCATGAAAAAAGTTGGACATAAATGGTTAAGAAAGGGGTCCTTTTTTTTAGTTTTATGAGACTATATGTTTCAGAAAATCCAATGGTTTATTAAGAGTCAAGATTTTATTATCATGCACACAATTATATGCTAGTAAAGTAAAGGGGGTATAAAATTGAGTCTCTGGCTGGAAAAAATGGAACTAAAATAAATAATAAACTTAAGTAATGAAATAAAATATGAATTATACAACTAAATAAAATATATAACGAAAGATATTTTATAGTAACATTAATTAATTAATAACATTACACTTATCCACGTCATTTCATTGTCATTTCACCGTTTTTGCACATACCTGAATATTATATATTTATATATTATATATATATTTTGTATACTCTTCAGGCACACACCTTTCTGTACTGTGTACAGATATACCAACAGTCAAATTATTATTTATCTTGGATTATATATTTTTTTTATTTCCTCTATATTCTATATTTATTATTGTCTCTTGTCTTACTCTCCTTGCATTTCTGACTTTTCTTCCTCTGTGTGTATGTTTTGCTGCTGTTGCGCCGTAAATTTCCCCATTGTGGGACAAATAAAGGAATCTTGAATCTTGAGTACAATACAGCAGTGTTGAAATAGCTTAATAAGAACCGTCCATTTCTTAACACAAAATAAACCTTATCAATATATTTATTCATATTTAGCAGGATATAAAGTAGAAACTTACAACATGACTGATTTTTACTGATTTTACACCAGAAGAAGTGGCGCTCTGTGATTATTAACTGGATATTATTTCTTTGAAATCCCTGCCTCAAAAAAAAAAAAAAAATCAGTGGATGTGATGCTCTTCACAGCTCTACTCACCGTCTCTCTTCCCCTCTCAGATGCGTTCGGTGGATCGGGTGTTCAAGTTCATCGACCTGCCGTCAGAGGAGCCGCGGGGGTCGGGCGGTAAAGGAGGCCCCGACCTGGTCATCAACAACCCGCACGCCCAGGACTACTGGCCCAACCGTGGTCAGCTGGACGTCAAGGGCCTCACTGTGAAATACACCGAGGCTGGACGGGCCGTCCTCAACGACATCTCCTTCAATGTGGACGGGGGGCAGAGCGTAAGTGAGGGTGGGGAGGAAGGGTGTGTGTGTGTGTGACGGGATTTTAATGAAAGTGGGCAGAGTGACCCATATTAGATCTATTTTATTAGATTTTAAAGCATCAAAACATTGATTAGGACAAGATGCTGTGACTAAAGAGTTATAGAAAGGTCATTATAAGGTGATGCAGCAGGAAGTCTGTCATTTTTTTCTTCATTTCTATTTGTTCAAAACTACTACGATCAATACTTTTTATATTGATAGTGGATTATAGGATGGTTTGTTACAAGTTCAGCTTATTGATTATGTGTTTTGGCTGCAATTTTGCCAAAATAGCAAACAATAGCAAAGTTTGCAACCAGCTAGTGAAGAAAAAAAGCTTTCAGGAGTTGGAGATTACAACAGAGCAAAAAAGAGAATATTTGACACGCATCAATCATTGGGGAAGAAACAGGACTTGATGAAAAGTATTATCAAATACTTCCTTTAAAGACCTTTTAAAGGAGCTGTGTCCATTAAAAAAATAAAATAAAATCGCAAAATGGCAAAGGGCAGTGAGTAAAATCAACAGCAGCGACAAATACTTTAGTTGTTGCTGCTTGAAAAGACAAACTCATTTCTGTAATATCTCCTTTCTATCTAGATTTCAGTTGCTGTTTAATTAGGGCAGAGGAACTCGGGCAGTAGTGGCCAAATAGCTTTCAGTGGAAAGAGAGAAAACATGTAATATGCGGCCTGTTTTCTATCTCTCTCTCTCTGCTCCTGGCAGTAATTATAGTCAGTATGAGCTCCTCATAATGAATCCTGGAGGACAGCAGAGCTCAGTAAGTGTCAGCACTTTAGCCCCGTCCCATTAGCTTCTCCACGGCCTCCTGATAAATGGGATAATTGTTGCTGCGAGGCTGCAGAAGGAAGGACGGAGAGCTTTTAGACTCCTAAACACCTCGAGGCAGCGGTTCTCTTCACAATGTCATGAGTTTACTCTGCTTGTATGAAGTGCATATTGTATGTTTTGTGCACAGCACACAGTATGGACAGCAGGTTAATGCACACAGAGACGCTACATACAGGATTTCCAGAAAATGCTGAATAATTTGATGGAAGTCTTCGTTCTTCCTCTGCATGTGTAGATTGGTCTGCTGGGTCGAACTGGTTCAGGAAAAAGCACCCTGCTCTCCGCTTTGCTGCGTCTCGCCTCCACTGAAGGAGAAATCTCCATTGACGGCGTCTCCTGGAGCTCCGTTTCCCTGCACACGTGGAGAAAGGCCTTCGGGGTGGTGCCGCAGGTACGTCCACGACCACCGAGCTGCTTTTCAACAAGATGGACGCTTCCTCGAATTCAGACACTCAGTTCATTGAAGCTGATATCAGGAGGGGACGGTGATTCGGAAACGGAGCCAGAATGATGCTTCTGAAACAAACAAGTTTTTCAAACGTTAAAAGATGTAAAATTCAAATATCTTCCTACAGTTTTGCTTCATTTTGGATTAAATGTAAGGATAAAATTCAAGACAAAACTGAAAAACATGAGAAGGTGTAATTTATTATGATGGCGTGTCCTTCTTTGTATTCTACCTCTAATTATAATGATTTAAATGTTTTCTGTGCTTGTTTTAAATAGAGAGTCTTTATTCTTACTGGCACCTTCCGGATGAATCTGGACCCTCACGGACGGTACAGCGACGACGAGCTGTGGAGAGTAGCAGAGGAGGTGAGGGGGGGGTTTTCTCTCTCGTCCTGCTGTGCTTATAATTCAGGTCATGATTGGTAAATTAGCTTGCTGTTCAATTAATCAATCAGAGATAATAAACTGTTGTTTTCTTCTCACGCCACAAGAAGATCATCAGAAAAAATGAAAAAGAATAGTTTTAGGTTTTCTTAAGTTAAAGTATCAGAAAAAGCATTTGAAATACCTAAAGTGATATCCATCCTCTGCATCTTCAGGTGGGTTTGAAGTCGGTGATCGAGCAGTTTCCAGACAAGCTGGACTTTCAGCTGGAGGACGGCGGCAGCGTGTTGAGCAACGGACACAAACAGCTGCTGTGTCTCGCCCGCTCCATCCTCAGCAAGGCTCGCATCCTGCTGCTGGACGAACCCTCCGCCTACCTCGACCCCATGTCAGTATCAACAGCAAAACACTCCCTAAACACAGCCTAAAAGCCACTCTGAGCCATTAATCAGATAATCAAATCCACACTGAAATCACAATGTGGGTTTATATTTGACAGTTTGCAATAAATCATTAGAAAAAATTGACTGCAAGTGCAAAGAGATTTTTTATGACCTCATATCTAAAAATCTAGTTATTACAGTATTGAAAAATTATCATATGAAATATACCTCTGCTGCTTGTCTAAACAGAATCAGAGGTTTAATGAAGCACATTCACACGTTCTCATTAACTATTTAGATGTGAAGATGTCACTTCTAATGTCTGACACGGTAAATCTGAGGACCGTCTGCATACACTGTATATCTATCTCAAGTCATTTACAGCATCAGATGGATTAATGGCATTTTGATAAAAGAGCACAGTGCTTAAAATGCTGCTTTGTCATCCAGTATATGTTAATCACAGGTGACACACGCATGAAGGAAATACTTGGAAGTGATCTACAGTTTGTGTATTTGTGTGTTTGTTGTGAGGTCACAGTGCAGCAGAACCCGAAACGTGTGTGCTGTTCCTGTCGCTGCATATGGTGGCAATCGAGCGCTTACAGGAACTGTGTGTGTGTGTGTGTGTGAGTGTGTGAGAGACCATGTGTGCAGAAGGGGGGTCATGATAGTAAATGAAGCCTATAATGAGCAATCTAGTTTAATCTGAGGTCAGCGCTGCCTGCTCTTTCATGTCGACCTTGGCGGGAACAGAAGGCTAAGCTAACGTGTTAGCAGCAGAGAGGGACTGATGATGATGGTGTGTGTTTCTGTGTGTGTGCAGAACTCTGCAGGTCCTGAGGAAGACGCTGAAGCAGTCGTTCTCCAGCTGCACCGTCATCCTGTCAGAACACAGAGTGGAGCCGCTGCTGGAGTGTCAGTCCTTCCTGGTGAGTTTCTGTGTGTAGAGGCTCACGTTGGCCTACTTTTACGAAGCGATCAGAAATGAAAGTCCCCTCTCGTGCTGGGTGTGTTTCTGCATACGTGTGCTATGGCGTCTGTCTGCATGTTTGTAATGGAGGTTTGTGTTGGAAGGAGCAGCCGGCGTGACGGTAACATGAGGGAGGTGAATTCAATGTCAGGACAAAGTGAAGAACCAGGACGAGGATTTTTTTTTTTTTTCATTTAGAGTAGATCTAGACAGACATGGTGGGAGGGAGGGAAGGATGACTGAGAGTAACACTTCATCTTCAAGGGTTCAAGTTTACCACCAATATTTCCAGATATTAGACATGTTATACATTTTGGTTTCATTCTTACTGCTGAGCCGATGGTTCAAGATATTATTCAACCTTTTTCATTTTTATATAACTTCAGGGACCCTTTTACTCGTCACTCTGATAACTGTAAGGCAAAAATTAATTCATTCATTAATGAAAAGTAAGATTTGCTTTTTTACTTTTACTTCTTTTACTGTTTGTCATCTATCAGAACATTTAGCAGTTTCATCTCAATCACGATGAAACTGAGGACACTGCATCCTGTAAACCACACACACACACACAAGCTGGGTGTGTTTGTTATTGGCTGTGGTTGTAGAGTGGACCTAATGTAGCTCAGTACTGAACCGAACATACAAAGTGAAGTCACCAAACACATCACAGACATACTGTATTTCCATTCTTCCAGATTAAGTAAATATTGAATTGTTTTTAGGACACAGATGCAACTTTTTTTCCAGATATTTTAATGCAGTCAAACCCATTGTTGAATTAAAAGACCGTTAGTTTAAGCCACTCATTAACTTGTCCAAATGTCTTAGAAAAGTCACATTTTGCAAGAAAACATAAGAGTATAAACCCAGCTGAAGATATAACGACCTTCTCCTCCCTCCCGTCTGTCCAGATGATAGAGGGCAGCTCCATAAAAAGCTACGACTCCATCCACAAGCTGGTGAACGAGACGAGTCACCTGAAACAGGCCATGAGCCCCGCTGATCGGCTCCGCCTCTTCCCGACGCTCCACCGCCTCAACTCCAGCAAGAGGGCGCCGCCGCAGACCGCCAAGATCTCATCCCTGCCGGAGGAAGCTGAGGACGAAGTCCACGACACTCGCCTATAACCAGCCAGGCAAAAAAAAAAAACACACACACACACTCACAAATGGACTAAAACAGGAGTTTGATCCAGCGTTCTCATACGAAGACTTTTGTGGGTAAACTGTGAGCAATTACTCCCCCAAATTACCAGTTAAATGTCCGTCTCTAAAAACTCTCCTCTGGTACCCAGTTTGAATGTTTGCATGCTAACAGTATAAATCTTAAAGTTCACCTCTGCATGAACATGGATCAGGTGTGCAGAGCGTGAAGGCCGAGGTCACAGAAAATAAACTGTATTTGAAGTGTGCAGCTCCACATGTTGACGACACAGCTGCAAGTTTAGACCTTAATTAGCAAAAACACGTATGTAGATGAGCTGGATTAAATGTAACAGGGACATGTAGGACTTGATAACAGGCCTCAAAATCTTTTCAGTCTGACTAACTGGACACTTTGTTGTTGAACCAATTTAAGTGCCTTTGCAGGTTTCAGTCAGTCGGGTGTTTTTAGGAGAAGTGACAAACTGTATGAGGGTTACTTCAGTTCAAATGATCCTCAAAAGGTTTCTGTCCTGAATCCATTTGCTTTGAAAAAGCCATTTCTTTTGCATAATTAAAAATGCATTGGTTTGAACAAAGATTACTTTAATAGAAAAATGTTTAGTTCTGACTCTTGAACAACCAGCCGGTTTTCACGGAGCAGCAGCCGCTGCAGAAGTCGAACTCTTCTGATCGCATTGGAGCTTCTGTACAATTTTAGTCCAAACTACAAAACTACAAACTCACAGTAAGAAAGACCAACATTAACTCCTCGTGTGCGTCTGATCCAATCAGCTTCACATAGTTAGCAGAAATGAATAACAGATAATATTGCACATAAAAATGAACTAAACTTGTTGACTTCTCTGCTTTGCTGATACAAAGCTACACATCTTTTGTAGTCTTTGTCCACGCTAAAGGCAAAATCACAGCGGAAGCATTCTCTGAATTTTTCCTCACAGAACAGATTCGTTTCACTTTTATTAAAATGTACCAAACTGCACCAACTCCAACATTCGTGCTCATACACAATTTGTTTTTTCCTTTTCTCTCTCTGGTGCACTTCACTCGTTGCACATGCAGACAAATCATACAAATAATGAATCTTTACGATTTACCAAGACACCCAGTTTCTCCGTTTGCCCTCCTTTTCACCGTGTGAATATTAATTCATTTTTATAAGTTGCTGTGGAGCCTTGTTGAAAACTCGCCTTTAGATTCCTGATATTGCTGATTTTGGTGAAGACACTTCACCAAACACACGTCACCTCGTAGATGAAACAGACGCTTCTTACAATCAAGAACCGTTTTCAGAAACTCTGCCCAGTTTTAAAAAACAACTTTACTGTGGAGAAAAACTAAACTTTAAATGTTAAAGAACAAATACAGTTCCTCAGTTCATCATTTCTGTAATCACTGAATTAAAAAACTGGCATATTTAATGTCTTTGCATGACTTGGAAGCATAAAGTAATTATTAGATTAATGTGGCAGGAACCTTTCTATTCATTTAATTTTTATAAAATTGAGAAAAAAGTGCTTCTGCCAAGACGCTTCTTTAAAGACTGAGACACAAAAGAAGCAGTGAATTGATATGAAGCAGCTGAATATTGATTCAAATATTATCTAAAGTGTAATATCCAAATCTCAGAAACTTGATAAAGTTAAAACGTGTCACAACATACCGTTATAATGAAGCTTTGTGGCGTTACAGAGACATCGCAGCATAAAAATCGTATCCTCCAGATGTGAAGAAACATGCATGTTTGGTACAAACCTGCAAAAATCACCATTTTTATATTATGCATGAAACCAAAACTGAAACTAAAGTCACGACTCGTATAAAAAGCGCAGAGATGAGAGCGTTTTAAATCAGTGAGACCTCTGCAGTGGCTTCATGCTGCCTCCTGAATATTTCGTCTGAGTATCTTTGGTTCGTCAGCAGAAAGTTTACTGCCATCAACACACACACACACACACACACACACACACACCAACAGGAACAGTGACGCTGTCGGCTGACACTAACGAGTGATGACTCAGATACCCTTTTTTTTCTATCTGAATGCACTTTAGAGACGCCCTGAGGTACTCGTCAGCTTTCACAGCAAGGAAACAGTCAGACGATTAAATGCTGTACAGTTTGTTTTCTTTTTTTTTATTTCCAATTCCTCCACGAAATTAAGTGTAGATGCAGAATTGGTGACCTTTGATAACAAATTATGGTTTTTACTTTTAATATTTCAGCTAGTTTCTTGAAAAATAATAAAGAGAAACATTTTCTATTTGAAATAAAATATATTTTTTCAAAGTTTCTGTACAAATGCAAAGCAAACATTTAGCATTTCTTTTTTTTTTTTTATTTTATCAATTTCCAAATTCTACCTGTACTTCCCTCAGAAATGGAAACCATTTTAACTTCTAACGTTATTTTATTGTCTTTGGTTGAGGGAAGAGTGTTGCTCCTTTCATACTGAATAATAATTTTGTAAAGCAGCGATGCAGAAGATTAAGGTACCTTGAAGAAATGCCTTTATGTTAACTGTGATGACTTTTTTTTTTTTTAAGAACAAAGCTGTTTCTTACTCATAGGAAAGGGACACAGATGTCCAAAAAAATGTATAAATGTATTTGTTCAATCAACTATATTTCCAGTAAAACTAAAGATTTTGAGAATTGCAGTGTGGAGTTTGTCATTTTTATTAAAATGAGTTGTGCTAAAGGAGAGTTTGCATGTTTTGGGACTTAATGTGACACAAGAGACTTTGCGTTTGATTAAAAAAAACGAGAAACAAACAGCCCGATGGGGATTTTTAAACAGTGCCATTTTAATGTTTGTGCTTGAAAGACAATTCTTTAAACCTCAAACAGCTATCGTACAGATCAAAATCATAGGTTGACTAAAATCTCTCCTGTACAATATGTATAGATATATTCATATATTTATATTTATATATAAACAATGTCCGCTTCAAAATAAAACTTGTCCTTCAAAGTAAAAACGTACAAAGAACACAGTGATCATGGAAAGCAAAAAATAAAATGACACTGAAGGGCTCAGCGGGGGTTAAACTGAACGTGTGGGGGGGAAATGATGGGCATTTAAAATATTTCTTATGGCTTACAGTTGATTGAGGACATCCTGTGTTTTATACAGTTCTATTACTTATTGCCACTGCGGCTCCACTTTGAAACAAGTGAAGGCTTCAGAACCAAACTTACAAACACTATGTACAATTTTTTTTCCTCTTTTTTTCAGCAGTTTCGCTTTAAGGTTTCATCACTGTACAAGCGTCATACCACGTACACCAATCTATAGAGCATTTAAACTTACTAATTCTTATTTACAGATATATTTGGTAAAACCCTGATTAATTTCAACAGTATTTAAACCAACCTTAAACTATTTAAAGATAAAACACTTGAATATCTCAAAATACTTAATAGCAAAAAGAACAACAACAAAAAAAAAATTGAAGAAATTAAAAACCTGCTTGTTTCTTTCTTTGATCCAAAAACACTTTTCACTAAAAAGGTAACACCTGTAGGTACTTTCAGTTACTCTTCAATGGCCTTATACCAGTATTTTATTTAAGTACACTAAAATACTGTTTTTGAGGCAGTTTCCATCATCAGATACAAATATCTCTTATTTCAAATAATCCTCACACATTCTGCTGAATAACATCCCGTAATATGCAGGTTGATAATCTGGACTGGAATAAGGCGACAAGAAAGTAACCTGCTAGTCGCTTCTGTTGTATTTTTTTATTCTTCTTCCTTCCTCTTCGCCCCCACCCCCCCTCTGCGTAAAGTCTCACCAAACCAAACGATCAAATACTTCAAATACTGTAATAGAATAAAACTATGGTCCCCAAGTACACAACTGTAGTACAGTGTAACAAGTACGCATAACGAGTACAAATACTAGAAGTCAAAGGTCGTCAGGTACCTAGTCTTTACATTATGGAGGGAGGGGGTTCACAGCGGAGTCATGGAGGGAGGGGGGAGGGTGGGCGTCTACTTGCTGTGGTTGTTGTTTTCATGCAGGTCTCTGTGGAGGATCCAGATGTCCTCGTGTGATTGGTTGTTGTCGTTGATGTTGTTGCGGTAGTTGTTGTTGCTGCTGCTGCTGCTGGGGGGGGCCTGCTTTGTTCTGCTGCTGATGTTGGCCGATCGGCTGCGGCTGGGGGGCGTCTGGGTTCGGCTGGGGCTGCCGCTGTGGTTGTTGTTGTTGCCACCGCCGGGCCCCGCGGTGGAGGCTCGCGTCTGCTGCCCCCTGCTGCTGGGGACGGGGAGCTGCGATTTGGCGCGAGGGCCCGAACGGCGGTCGGCGCTCTGGACGGCGGCCTGGCTGGACTGACAGACGACGGCCTGCAGGAGGAAAGTTTGGTGAGTTGGACTCATTTTAATCATCACTTCAAATGCTGTTCTTTAATATGTAAATCTCACCAGTCAACCACAAATCTTTGCTTTTTATACTGAATAATATTTATACAGTCATACCTGCTGAAATAATTATATTAATCTCAAGCATCTTTTGCATTCATTGTACTATTTTACTGTTTTTATACATATTTTTCACACTTTT
>JBAJHX010000081.1:2789560-2808715 GCA_037176925.1 Amniataba percoides | reverse complement strand
GTGTGTGTTATCTGTGTGCAGGTCCACCTATGAGCTCTCAGCACAGCCGTCCTTCAGCTGAATTAGTCTCGTTCATGGATCAACGCTCCTCGACTGACAGAGTGTTACTGAACATCTCAGCAGGGAAGCAAACCTTGATACTCACTTGTGTACATGCATTAATTATTCTGTGTGTGTGTGTGTGTGACTCTATGCATGTTAGCTGAGCACATATCCGTGTGTTGGTTACGGCGCCGACGCGACGGTCCATCTCGTTTAATGGCAGCCAACATAATGAGATCACACAATTACAGGATCTACAGCCACATACGGAGACAGTTTATCCTTCTTTGTCTCGCTGCATCTTCATAAAGCTGCAAAAGGCCGCTTAACAATGCTAAATTTCTAAGAATTACAAATGCAGGGCTGAGTCTAACCTTTGATTTTCTGCAGGTTATTTTCTTAATTAATCATCTCGTCTGTAAAAGGATAGAAAACCGTGAAACATGCTGCTCACAGTAAGTCATGATTCGAGGTTTATCTTACCAATTCCCAAAAATATTTAATGCAACTTTTTCTTTGAGATTTATCATTATTAGAGTAAATGTTTTTAACTGTATATAAGATGCTAAACCTTTGCACAAGCTTGGTCTCGTTCTCCAGTCGAGCTGCACGATGGAGGAAATGTTTTATTCAGACTGACCACAGACTGAACTTTAGCATCTCATTTTCTTTTCCACCAAAGGCCAACGACAGCGACGAGTCATGTTTAATTTAGCCGAAATGACGATCTGAGGCCACGTTTCTGCAGAGACTTTTTATTTGTGGTGAGAAATCAGGTGGCAGGAAGGTTTTGTGGTCTCTGAAAAAGGGAAATGTCACACGTTTGATGACTGGAACATCGAAGTCACGTTCCCGCCGCGAGATATTCAAGCCCGTATCGCTCGATCTGGGAAAAAGGGCAACAACTCAACGACAAAAACAGAAAAATCTCTTTCGCTTTATACTAACACACCTCCACTATCACATCAGATTATTCAAACGTCACTCCGCCATGATGCTCTTGCTGTTGACGGAAAAATAAAATCACCGCCGGCGTGTTTCCAGCAGTTAATTCAAACTCCTGAGCCTTCACGCAGGTCGTTGAGAAATATGAACTAAATCTCAAGCAGCGAATATGTCACGACGTCGCGACTTTAACACAAACAGCAGATGAATGTCGCCTTCAGTTTGCAAACATACCTGCTGCAGTTTAACTCCTCATGTGGAAGTTAATTTGAATATGAGAGAGAAAAAAAAATGTATTATTCAACAGCTAATAGTTGCACTGGCAGGTATTTTTATATATGTATGAAGGTTTGGAGAAGGCTAATGAGAGCAAACTACGATTAATGTGCTGTCTGACTGCATGCAGAGTCCATTTGCTTTCTTTTTTTACTCTATTTTAATATGAAGCAAAAGGAAAATGCTGAACAGAAGGAAATAGACTGAAAAATAACTGTGCATGTATTCATATATTCATAGAGTGACTTCACAATCTGTATAATGGTGGTGTTTTATGACCCTTTAAAGAACGCATCACATGTTTTATTCAATCATCAGAAACGATCGATCCTGTGTGGGAGCTCTGTTTGTGTTTTTGATGCATCACCTTCTCTTTATCAATCGATGGGAATCGATACGAGCCTCTGGGTGCTCCTTGAAGACTACTCTTTAAAAATCAATGAATCAGCCAACCGCCGACCGACACCGCAGATACTGAGGGGATTTCAATCCCTCTGGGCTCACCTATGCTTTCAAATGTACACACACAACACACACTGCTGCAGGAGGATGTGTGCAGACCTCCTGTAACCTCAAAATCACTCTTTAATACACACTAATACGCTGCAGAGAGTTTGTGAAATTACATCTTTCTGGGGGTATTTATGACTTAATTAAGATGATGTGATTTCCACAGCCGAGAAGAATCTGACCAGCCACTTAATTTTTTGAAGAGTTCATACTTGTAATTTTACCAAAACGGAGATATATTTTTATTTTCTTGGTAATGTTTCTGATGGGATCATGCTGAGTTATTTATCTAATTCCTGTTGGCCAAAAAGCATTAAGATTTTCAATTTGATGGATTTAAAAATAGAGAAATCAGTAAATGTAAACCTCTTCTGCATTGAGGTGACGAGACGGCCAAAAACCTGCAAAGCAAGCAGCACTGATGAATCGAACGTCGGGTACCTGTGTGTCCGTTTTGAGCAGCAGCAAACAAGGCAGAGGTGAGGTCGTGGTCGTGGTCGTTGTCGTGGTCGTGGTCGTGGTCGTGGTCGTGGTAGAGGTGGTGGTCTTGGTCGAGATGATTGGGCTTGTTCTCCACGGCGGTGGCGGAGGTGGTGGTGATGGTGGTCGGGTCTGGTTGGTTAAGCAGCATTGACAATAAAGTGACATTTCCCTGGGAAGCAGCTTGGGGGAGCAGGGGGCGCCCGCCGTCCAGGGCAGCAGGCCCACCGCCGCTTAGAGAGGAGACTACGGAGGGACACCAGCCTGCAGGAGGGGGAGGAAGGAGGAGCAGGAGCAGGTTAAACTAGGAAGAGGAAGAGCAGGAGGAAGAGGAAGCTTCTAGAAGTGCTGTGCACGGGAGGGCGAGGGTGCGAGAAGGCGGACGAGTCGGACGGGAAGGAGAGCAAACTTCAGTTTCACACACACAGTCGAACGGTCTCTTTTGTCTGAGCAGCAGGCGGGAGGGAGGCAGTCGAATAAACGTGAGGTAGAAATGGGAGGGTGGTTTCATTAACGGGACAGCGAGGACGAGCTCGATCTCGCCGTTCATACACGTCTTTATTTAAATTCCAGCAGAGATCCCAAAGTTTCAAAAATACCACATCTGTCAGGCTGAATTTGGGTGAAATGTTTCTAAAAGGAAGCAAATCTTTGCACGATATCTGCCGTTAACGCTGCATTTATCTACACTGAACGTTTTTTTCTGTTAGCCTGGAGATATTCTCCACTTAATCCCATGTGACAGTTGGATATGTTATGAACAAATCAGTGGGATTACAGGAGGATTATGGGGGAAAGCAGTAAACAGGTAAAGCCACATAGTGAGGCTTTTGTTTTTTTAACCACTGCTGGAAGTCGTCCAGCAGCTCGGAGGTTAAAGCTCCACTCCTTCACTCTTTACCTCGAACTTCACATCTGCAGCTGGAAACTTCTGCTTAACCACGACTCCAAACTCCACAACTAATTTACAACTCGTTAGGTTTTTATTTCACCTCTTAAACTCCTGATTACCTCCTTAAACTTCCTTTATAAGAGCAGAAAAATAAGCTTTTTCACATTTTCATGGCTGCCCATGAAAAACAGAACTATTCCAGATATTTGATTTAACAATTAAAACACATTTTCTTGAAATTCATTTTTGGTATCTTTGGACATTTGGGATCACCACAATAGTAAAAAAATATCTTGAACAATGCTTTGTCACAACTCAATTTTTTAAAAATTAACCCACCAAGAGGAGGTGATGATTCAATTTTGAACTTTGAAATATGCAATTTTTTTTTTCCCTCCTGAGTAAAACGCATGAAACCTGCAATTTAATGTTAATGTGTGTAATTGAATTGACGTATGAGGCGTGCTGCAGCCTGGACAAAAGAGTCAGTCATCACATCACATTAAGAGCAAGATGATGGATCATCTTCCAGTGCAATCACTCACCCACAATATAAAAATACATACATTATTTAGAAGAATATCAATACAATCAAACAGCATTATTATTCTAAATGACTGAGCACAACAAACAGATGAAGTAAAGAACAGAAAAACAGACCTAATTACTAAACAACTAATTCTACTGACTAATCAGCTTCGGCTCTACTGAGAGGCGTCGTGCTAAAGACTGGAGATACAATAACTGTGGTTGTATTATTTCTGTTAAAGATGCGTAAGAAAAAAAGCAGAATGGAGAATCATTTCAAGGCAGAAAGAGGAATATAATAAAAGAGAAATATAAAAGAGACCTGAGAGAAAGTGCAGCAGAGAAAATCTCAAGGACAAAGACAATAAAAATAATACTGATAATAATAGTAACGGCAGCCGATAAGGTGGCACTTCCTGTCTGAGTGGGTGGTGTTGGTGGGAAACAGGAAGAGTATAATGGCTATAAAAACACATCTGGCTTCTGACAGGTGAGAGTGTGTAGCTGCTTGTGATAAATAAGTCCTGGAAATAGCTGAATTTCCAAAAACCACTACAGTTTTATCTGATCTGTAACTGGGAGATGCTGCAATAAAATGCAACAAAATCAGAAAGGTTGGCAACACTCGTGTCTTCCTGTCTTACAGTGTGCAGTCATATGTATCATTATTTTAGTCCTACAGGGGCATCGAACCTTTAAATTGTCAATAAACAGCACTTAAAGGGCAACCTGAGCAGTAATATCGTCTATAAACACATGCTAAGACAGTTTTCAGGTTAAAATAGAGCACTACTTTGTTTATGATTTGTTATTTTAGGTGTTTCAATCTCAGTGAAGCACCTTGTTGTATAATTATTTTTCACTCCGGATACATCAGCATGCAAAACTTTCAAAAATGCAAATGCATTTTGTTACGTTTCACGGCTACATCTACGGACAATCCTTCAGTTTATTACAACGGTGGTCTCTGTTTTACCAGCAGTTCTTTTACATTTGTTAACTAGGAACTCAGACTACCAAGAGTCAGGCCAAAAGATCTAAACCAGTTTTATTTGGAGGTAAAAACCCAAAGTGAGCACAAATAAACTGCTGATAATAATCCTTCATTTACACAGCGTGTGCAGTAAGGAGATCTTTGTTTATTCTTCCAAATCTGTCTGACTGCTCATATTTCCACCATCTGGCTGACATGAGAGGTTATAATGAGTAAAATATTATCATTATCTACAGAAATGATGGTCGAAACTATGGAGATAAGACCATGGCTGTAATAAAACAAAATGATTCTTTATTCCTACTTTAAAGTACAACCAAGCATGACACTAAAAACACAAAAACATCACAAGGTAAATATAACCGCTAACAGTAATATCAAAATGAATAAAATACATATAGAGAGCCGTCAGCGACGCAGGAAGCTGATTGGACAGGAGTTAGATGAGTTAGTGGAAGCTGAGTCGGGAAGAGTGCAGGAAGCAGACAAGTGGTGATGGCATGCAACTGGAGGATGGAAAAGGGAAGGGGAGGAGAGAGCAGCCTCTGGCATCAGCTTCAGAGAGGACAGGGGTTACTGTGGGAAGGCCTACAACAAAAAAAATTACAAATCTGATCTGCTTTGCCTCAGTTAACCCTGACGCTGCCTCTGCTGTGGAACACTGAGCTCCGGTCTCACATGTTAGAGGCGTGTTGTCATACTGAATCTGACGCGACAACACGGGAGGCGAAAGGTGCCCGGAGGGAGGACGTATTAAAGGGCAGAGAAAGAGATGAGCAGGGAGAGAAAGCAGAGAGCGACATCAGATCTTGCAGGATAATTTGGGGGCTGAGGGGGAGGAGTCAGCGACATAAACTGAACTGACCCGCGTGCTATTCTGCTTTGCATTCCTGTGGTGGGACCGGTTTCCCTGTGACCTGATCGCTATGCTATGCTATGCTATGCTATGCTATGCTAGCCTAGCGCTGTGGAAAGACAGTCGAAGAAAAGAGGCAGTGGGGAGGACTGGAGGGAGACGGAGCATGGAGGAGCCCCTTTACCTGATGCTGTTGCCAGGGGGCTGCCTGCGGGGGCACGGGGGCTACGGGAGGATGCAGCACTAACGGAGGAGGAGGAGGTGGAGGGGGGGTTTATGGAGGAGGGGCTACTGACAGTGGTGGCAGGGCTGATGACGGGGGGGCACTCTGCACATGCTGCTGTCGGCTGCCGCCGAGGGCCCCGGCCGGGCCCCGGGGAGCACGGGGGGGGGCAGGCACCCACCTGAGAGGCCGTCAGGGCTGGGACCAGGTCCAGGGTGGGTTTGGGCGGCAGCTGGGGCGTGGCCGGTTTTAGCCCAGCCCCAGGGGAGCGGCTGCTGTCCCCCACCACCTTGATGGGTGGATGAGGAGGAGAGGGGGTCTGGGAAAGCCCTGGCTTTTTGGGAGGGATGGGGGGAGGGTTTCCCCGGTCGATCCTGGCCACCGTGGGCGACTTGAGGCCGATGGGATGGCTCAGGCGGCCGGGAAAAGGGCCTCCCTCTGAGGCGGAGTGGGGCAAGCCTGGACGCAGGGGGCCACCGCCTCCGGCTGGGGGGCTGGTGAAGCGCGAGAGGACCTGTGTGACGGTGTGGCGTGCTTGCTGCTTGGCTGCAAAGTTGTCACGGTTGGTGGGGGAGAGGTCACGAGCCGGAGGACTCTGGGACGCCGTGCCATTTTGGTCCTGTTCCTGGAACTTGTAGCGGGCCGCCTGGACACGGGGGCTGACTCCGGTGGGTAGGCCGTGGGGGGCTTGGCCCTCTGAGCCGTTCTCCGTCTGTGCCAGTCCTCCTGAGCTGCTGTGGACGATCCCCCGGCCACTCGTCTTTGGCAGACTCAGGCCCACATAGTTGGCAGGGGTCGGTTTGACGGGTATAGTGAGGGGGGTCTTCTTGGGACCCTCCACCTCAATAGGGGGCAGGTCCGTTTGGCAAGACGCTGTTCGAGAGCTGATGGGCTCTGTGGCTACGGAAACAGAGGTCACAGCTTTAGGTTTGGGTGGTGCGCCGGTGGCAGCAGCAGGTTCTGCTCCAGCAGCGGCAGTCTGGGCGACGGCGGCGCCGTCCTTCCCGTCGCCCTGTTCAGTCCTGAGCTGCTCCACCTGCTGCCGCAGACTGTGGCTCTCGGCCTCCTCGCGGCCCAGCCTGGCACGCAGCTGCTCCCGCTCCGTGTCAAACTCTGACAGCTGCTTCTCCATCTTGGCCTCCATCTGTTGGCTGCGCTGCCGCTCTGTGCTCAGCTCCTCCTGCAGCCGGCCAGAGGTGCGACTCTCCTCGTCGAGGCGAGCCTGGAGCTCGTCAAAGCGCTGCGACTCCTCCACCACCCGCGTGGCGAGCTGCTTGCACTCGCGCACCAACATCATGACGATGTGCTTGTTCTTCTCGCGCTCGTCCTTCAGCTGCGCCGTCAGCTTGCGGTGGTCCTGCTCCAGACTCTGGAGCTGCAGCTTCTCCATCTCCAGCTGGAAGCAAAAAACCCACAAAATCAGAGACCAGCAGCAACAATCAGTGTCATATTTCATAAATACACACAAGAATTGGTTTTAGGTTTGGATGTACACAAACACACACTCTTTATCGACTGCTGAAATGATTACACAATTGGTAGAAAGTTGGTCAGTAATTTAAAAGCAAAAATACGTTACATGTGATGGCTTTTATCTATTTTACATATTTATGGAGCTGAAAGTTAATTGAAAAATAATTATTGGCAGCAGCCTTCGTCTCAGCATTACACGTGAACAGATGTAAGAGCACATTCATCAGTCATCAGTCATCTTCAGTTACAGAGTGACCGAATAATCTGATATACATGTGACTCTGACATCATTTTCCTCCCCTTTTTATCACAGATAACCTGCAATCAATCAAAGCTGCCACACAGACTGTACATACTGTACAAGCTCCATGAACCTCACACATGTCAAACATCCTCCATCTTTCAGAGACATATTTTACATGCAGCAGAAGCAACCCCCCACCTGTCTCTGCAGTGACCCACTGCCAATCTTAGCACGCATCCTGAAAATATCATCAGTCACCTGAGCACCACAGAAAACATACAAACACTTTAAATTTAGTCTTTAACGAAGTATCAGATAGAAGAAACAACTCTTTGCTGGGGTAATAAAACCATCCACATTTGAATAGCGAGTCATTCATTAGTCGCAAAGATAAAATGAGCTGGAACGATTTTCTCAAGAAAAGCCAGATTAATCAAATGAGCTAGACGAAATGGCTCGATTAAACTGAAAAGAAAGATAGATGGGTAAACAGATATTTACACAAACAGACACTTTATTAATCGATGGGGTGGCCTGGGCAAAGAGTCTAATTCATGTGTTGAGAGAGTCACAGTGTCTCTGCGTACGGTTGAATTTCGATGACTTGTCAACGCTCCGGCCTCTAAATCTGGAGCGCTGCTGCTATTGTTAGCTCAGGGCCGGCTTCACAGAGGGTAACAAGGCTTAACCGGGGCTCTCCACCCAATTGCCAAGACCCCATCGCTCTAACAAGCCTCACACAAAAGAGTCGACACCCCGCCACCGCTGTCCAAAACAAGACCCCCCTCCCATCCCCGCCCCTCCGCTCCCCCTTTTGCAAACCATCAGGGAGTAAATATCACCACCAGCTGATGCCGAGGAGGAACGAGGGGTTTATGAAGCAAAGGGGGAGGGAGGCGCCGAGGGACCGCCAGTCGTCACTGGAAAGGAGGCGCCACGTCTAGCTGCTAATTGGGTGAGGATTATGTCTGCTGTAAGTCAGCCTGATGCCTGCGAAGAACAAATTCAGGGAAGCTGTAAAGGCGGAGACGGACGGGGCTGCTGCACAGACTGAAACCAGGCAGGATTAAGACAAGTTTCAAACACATAAACCAAACGCCATCACTGTTATCACCACGACCAAAACGCACTTCCTAAGTCCATAAAAGGACCAATGTTTGAAAAGAAATACTTGCTTGGGGGTCAGACATCTTTAAAAACCACCTCCCACACACATTCATGTCCAATTTGTGTCTGATAATTTGCGTTACTTTCCAAAATCAAAATTAAGACGTCCCCACTAGTCTTTTTCAAACACTACGCCTTCAGGAAATCATCATCTGAAAGTGTCCACTCTTGTACACATAATTAACTGGGGACTGAGACTAATTATTTTTAGGCACAACATAACCACAAGTCACCAGGCCGCCCAAAAATCCATTTTACTTCATAAAGAAAGTACACAGAGACTTTTCTTTTCTTTTCATTCAGTCCCTCACATCCACACTGCCTACGAACGGAGATAACTTCCTCTATGGTGCAACTGAAGACTGAATCCAGGACAAGGATCTGAAACAGGCCAACAACAGCCCCCCCAGCCAAAACCATCCAGTAGTTTATCATCTTTTCCAGCCGGTGTTATTTCTAATCCATCTTGCCCCTTGCAAGGTAAACATCCACTGTGGTGAAGTTTGAAACTGGACTTTTCTCCCTGCTCCAACACAGTGGTCTCATTAAAAAAATGTAATGCAGTGTTGAAGTTAGAACCCAACTAGAAAAATCTGTTTTGAGACGAGCTTCTTCTGAGACCGTTTCCTTTGTTTGATCTGATTTAATGCGGCATAATGAGGCGGTTAACCTTCTCTTCTCAGTGTGCGGTGATAACCACAGCTGAGTGTGTCAAATCTTTGCTCATACTTGTCATCCATAAGCATAAGCCCAGTCTGCCATCGTCCACACAGTGAAATAATAATGACATTAAACCAGAACTCATTTCTGAGGAGACACCTTGCAGACAGCTCAGGTAGCTGCGGTGCTCCCTGAACCTGAGACCCCCCCCACCGCTGCTTAATGAAATATTTAAATAAAGCTTACAAGTACAAGTCTGTCCTTATCGGTATCAGAAGTGAGGAAGAAGGAAGTGAAGGAAGAGAGCCTGAGAATTATTTTAAGAAAATTTTATTTCAGCAGCGAAGGTCGTGACCTTGTTTCCAAATCCAGCCTCGCGACACGACACTCGGCAAGCGTGTTTACCATCAAAAACCAACAAGTACAGTGTTTCTTTGACACCGTCGCGAGTGTTGTTCGGGGTTTGGAGGGGGGCTTCCTCCAACTTCATGACTGATTCATGGAGGAGGAGATGAGGGAGTGGGGGCGTCTTCATTATGCCCCCGAGCAGATTCAGAGTGTGTTACGTATAAGTGCCCGCCTGCCTTCAGCTTGCCTAACACCTCATGGATAATTCAACAACTTGCTCACAGGAGAGCGACAAGACTGGAAACGGATGGAGGGGATAAAGATAGCACGGACAATCCGGGTGAAATTCACTCTACCCAGCAACCAGAAGACCCCGCCGAGCTCACCGAGTCTTTCAGTGGTGTCGGCTTGTTGTCGCCGTCATTTTGCACGTTCCAGGAAAACCACGCCTGACGGGTTCGAACCCCGCTGTTGATTATTTAGGTGCAAATGAAAGGCCAAATGAAGCAAAACCTCTCGGGGGTAAAGTCGCCCTGCATAGCTACGCTTCTTCATCAGTGTTGAGGGGGATTATGACTAAGACGGCTGAGCTTTCAGGTGAATTTTGGGTGAGAGAAGCCCTGAATAATCCTCGCGATGCACCAAAACGCCTCTCTGGTGATGCTTTCTGCATAAACAAACACTTGTCTCACCTTCAAGTGCACAAGGACAAAATCAAGCTTTTCCAAATATAAGAATCTGACATACGTGCCGACATCTGTGACTGTAACTTTATTATAGTGTGAACTGTAAAAAAGTGAACAGATCCATTTAAAAAGTTGGTGGATGGAGTTACATCAGATCAAGGTTCATCTGATAAAGGATATGATGTATGTCTTTTTTAGCCTCTGAATACCAAACACAAGCATCACGTGTTGATTTTAACTTTGTTTTTCCCATTTAATCATAAGATCATGGTAATACTTTTGTACTTTGTGAGCAAATCTGAACCGGCTGTGTGTTTGAAAGCTGCTACACAAAAAAAAAAAAACTTTCTTCTAACCTCCATCAACATTTTTAAACCAAAATCTTTGGCTGTTGCAGAAACTCCTGCCAAGCCATTTCAGATATTAGAAATATTAATACAAATCAGTCACTTTGGCTGAGAGCATCTTTCCACATTCAGAAATGTATTAAGAGTGTCTGTATGAGACCGATGGGTGTGATTTAAGCACCTGAACACAGTCCAAACTGCACCATTCCTCCAATAACACAATGATAATGGGATTGGCTGCAATGTTTCTGCAGCACTAAGCATTAAAAAGTGCCAAGTAGTAAAAGTTAAATGACTGGTCAGACTAATTCACATATATCAGGGAACTTTTTCAGCTTTAGACGGCATTTTATTTGAGCAAACGTCTTTAAAAGTGATGCATTGAGAACATTTTGTTAAATGAAAAAGGAAACAAAGAGCGAGATGCTGCGCATTCACACACGCTAAACCACAACCTCGAAAATCTATTCGACCAGCCTCGCTGTCAAAACAACCGACTCCTACCTCTCCCTTCCTTCCTCCCTTCATACCTCCTCATCTGTGTGTGTGTGTGTGTTTCCATTTGGCTCAAAACTACATCTTCTCTGTTATTATTACAGAGTTCAGGGACAGGACACACACACATACACATTCACGCGGTATTTTCTTTATTACTCACCCGCGTTCACTCTGCCAGCCTCCCATCTAAACACTTTCACACATCCATATTCCTCAACAGAGAGATGGAGAAAGAGAGAGAGAGAGTAATGGGACAGACCCATAGCAGACATCTGGCTGCCCATTTAATCATAATCTAAAGAGGCCTGGGACAAACACACACACATACACACACACATCATACACTAACCTCTGTTTTTTATCTTCCAAATTCAAAATGCATACACCAAAAAAAAAGACCAGCAACAATTTTCTCTTCCCACATCTTCCTCCAGAGACCTTCAGAGATTTGAGTTGTGTGTAAATAAACACAATCTGTGATCAAACAGAAGAAATCCCTCTCCCACATCTGCTGACGTAAACACTGCCACGTCTTGTTTCTATTTACCCTCATTTAACGTGACAGCTGACTCACAGCCATTAAAAGCCTGACGTATATAAACACCAGGTTACGAACGAGGGGGTTTGTAAAATCAAAGTGACTCGAAGCCTCTAAAGACGCCGATGTTGGTTCATCTGTTGGTCCGACGGAGAGTAAAATATATCAACAGCTGATGAAGCTGGCACAGACGTTTTTGTTCCAGAGGGGACGAAATCTAATTATTTCGGAGATCCCCGACTTTTCTCCAACACCGCCTGCGGTTACAAACTCAACTTCAGTCCAGAATACCTCAAAATCTGAATTCATGCCAGCCTCCCCTTCATCCTGTAAAACAAACTAACTATTATGGGATTAATGTTAACAGGAAATTATGGAGGAGTTCAGAGACTGTCAGAGAACATCTGGAACTTTTTGGGGCTTCGAGAAATGAATATTCTGTCTATTTCAAAAGACTTTAATTCCCCATCACTTCACCCTCCATCTCTCCACCCACTAGAGTTTTAGTTCACATGCTATGTACATTAAATACATCTAGGAATTATATCTATCTCATCTTAACTTCTTAGGAGCATAAAACAAACAAACCACGCTCACATAAGCTGAGAACAGAACTGAGACAAATGAAACCGCCAAAGACTAAACACACAGATTTTTAATGTTTCTACAAATAAAGATATTTCAGTCTGCACAGTCTGAGAGGAATCTTCAATAACAGGTGAGTTCAGGTCAGAAGACGCATCTTGTTAGGATGCCCCCCCAAAATCCTGCGAGAAAGTTCTTCAATGAACTGAGACAAAAACACAATCAGAAACTTCATCTGTGCTGCAATCTGCAAGTAAAGCCAAAGTAAAGGAGGGAAATTCAACATTTGGACAGATGGCTGCGACCAGGACTGTAAAGTTTGCAGAGGAAGCAGGAAGGGAGCTGCTGCACAGAAAGATACAATACAAACTAATTCTCACTCACAGCACACCACGTTTTATCGCTGCACGCTCTTTTCTGCCACTATTTTAATCTTCTTCCACAATGCGACGGCGATGGCGTGTTCCAGTCAAAAATGTGTGTTTATGCACGTTTAAAATAATCCTGACGAGCCTGACTGACAGCAGCTGAATCAGGAGGCGAAACACTTTCAGCACATTTCTTCTTCCAACTTCATCAGATCGGTCGTGACGCTCGCACATAATTATTATTGGCGGCAGCAGAAACGTGTGTCCAACCTGAACCTGCAGCGAGTTTGTTGCTCACGGAGACTCTGACAGAATTAAATCTCTCATCAACACAAGAGTGACGCTGATCACTGGCCGGCGTGTGAAGTGTCCCGCTCAGGTTTCTTACCCTCTTCTGGCGGCTCTCGGCGGCGGCCAGCTGGGCCGACATGCGCTCCTGCATCTTCCTGCAGTGGGCCATGACGGCCTCCAGGACGGAGATGGGGCTGGAGCCCAGGGGCCGCCGCTCCTTGTCTCCTCCGGGGACGCCGCACTCGAAGTCCCTCTGAAGCGCCAGGAAGGGGTCGGTCAGGCTGTAGTGACCGTATCGCTCCTGGAGAAACACCTCCTTCCTCTGAGCCTGAAGAGAAAAAAGAGAGAGAAAATATGTTTATTTATTTTACTGTATAAATCACAAACAGCTTTAAATCTGCACATTAAACTTAGACGCTGCAGGCTTCACACATTTATATATTTTAAATCAGGGAGCAATTCTTTATCACAAGTTTCTGTGAACGCAACGTTCAGCAGTCTAACCAAGAAGCAGAACTAAATATCAGCTTTTTTTTTCTTTCAGTACGAGACAACAATTATCTGCCGATCTGATGTTAAACACACGTTGTTTGGAAAACCCAAATAAAAAAATGAAAGAACCTAAGAAGCAAAAATCTCTTCTTTGGAATAGAAATACAGCTTTGGATGACGAAAGATGAGTAGACTGAGTATTATAGTAATATTCATGACGAAATAAAGCAATAATGAAGTTTAAGTCAGACACAAGTCTAACGCTTACAAACTCCGCTGATTTGCTTCATCAGGACCGTGTCAGTGTGGTTTGATCAGATTTGGTTGACCGTCACTTCTGATTGGCGCATTGAAATACACAACAATGCATTTCTTTTTCAACCGAACCTACTGTGGTACAGTAAGTAAACTTAAAGAGAGATGTGTTCAGCTCACTTCATCACTCGTAGCAGGAGGGTGATGAAGAAATGTGTTTAAAGATGCTTTATGGAGCCAAAAGAATCTCGAAACTGGACTCACAAATAAAACGTTTCCTGGCTTCAGCTCAGGATCGATCATAGAAAATAAAAATAATAAAGCTTTAAAAAGTGTTGCTGCTCCTCTTAAAGCAGCATCAGCTCCCTCCTGCGCTCGGTTCAGGAGGAAGTCCGGTCCATCGGGCCTCGCCGTGGACCCTGAACGCCACCGCCCCCCCTCCTGACCGCTGTGAGCCCGCCTGCCTGACTCCCCCACCGCAGGCTGCTCTCAGGTTACAGACGGAGATGGGAAATGGAGTCCTCCGAGGCAGGAAAATGTTAAACCTGACAGCAAAGACCCGACGTTGCTGTTTTCACACCACGACTCAACTGAGCGCCTGTAAAACTCAAAGATCTTTTCCTTCTGTGGATAATTTGACTGGACGAGCACAGCTGCAGCCTCTGATGTTTATCATTCATCTTCCAGCTCTGACTTCCTGGAGAATGTAAACAGAAAGATGTTTGAGCTGAACCGGAGGTGCCGAGCTTTCCTGACGGCATGTGAACGCAGCATAGAAACAGAGAGAGTAACGACAGTAAACTCATCGTTTGGCAGACAGCTCCTTCAGTTCTCGCCAAATCTGCAGAACTTTTTCATAAAAGAAAATAATAATAATAAAATCCAACTTTCTTGTGCTTTCATATGTCTTTAGGAAGAAGTGTTATCATCCACACGGGCCAACGTTAGAGATTTTTGGATGTGCATGATTTCACACTTTAACCAAACATGAACCTGAAGAAGGAAAGAAAAAAAAAAACAAGTGAACATGAAGCAGCAACGCTTCCTCCTCCCTCCATCACAACCCCCCCACGTTCCTCACATGACTGGATGCTGATATTTGGGTGAAAGTTTACGTCATTCCCACGAGGCGACGCGCAGCAGGTGCAACGCCACCGAAATAAAAACATGACAAAGACAGACGGACGGACAAAAGAAGGCGAGATAAACTGAGAGACATTAAAAACAGCTCCTGCCAGGAACCAGGTTTGTATGAAGAGTAAAGTAATATTTAATTTAGACTTAAATATGATGACAATTTAATTCAATTTAATACCTAACTCTGAATCCTGAGTAGTGTTTCCTTGGCAACACTACACTTTCTGGGGTCAATACTTAGAGATCACAGTTTCATCACACCTCTCTGCAACATCAGCCCCATCGAAGCCGCTCTTAACGATTTCTGACCACGACCGGACGACCGCTCGCCGTTAAATCTCAAATAATACCAGCGAGAGAGAGGAGAGATGGAAATCACACAGAAGGAGAGAGAGATGATGTAGAAATAAACTACCAGCAGGAAACACTTGACATACTTTTAAAATGGAGATGAAATACCACAATGAAAAAGGTAAATGAGGAACAAAAAGAAAAAGCTTCGTGATCTTTGAGTCAGATTACTCGTTGAGGCCAAACACACTGTTTTTTTTCTCTCTCACACTGTCGACTTCAAGTGTGGACAAAACATTTTTTTTGAAGATTCATGAGTCATTTCTATCAGTGGCAGAAGGCTGGTGAGGGAGGAATATTTAACAACCGGGCGAGAGACATTTAAATTAAATGTGGAGGCGAGAGAAAGAGAGAGAGAGAGAGACTGGAGAACAGACAGCGAACGACAGGAAGGCGTTGTGAGATGCTTTGCCAAAGAAGGAGATGGAGTTTGGTGGAGTCAAACAACACACACACACACACACACACACACACACACACACACACACACACACACTAAAGAGCACATGAAGATTGATGGTGAATCCAGGAGACTCTTCTTGCTGATGGCCGACTGAGAGCCGGCCAATGTAAACACACAGCCGAGAAAAGGTGTGTGTGTGTGTGTGTGTGTGTGTGCGTGTGTGTGCGTGTGTGTGTGTGTGTGTGTGTGTGTGCGTGTGTGTGAGGGGAGAGAGAAACAACCAAAAGATAGAAAATCATTCAGAAGAGGTTGATGAAAAAAGGTAAAGACATCAGTGTGGAAAAATGGGACTGAAATTGAAATCTGAATATCTCTTCCAGACTAATAAACACACACACACACACACACACACACACACACACACACACACACACACACACACACCTTTCTCAGTGGTGTGTTATGTTGCCTCTGCTCACACTCAAACATTAATCCATTTAGAAACATCTGAAACTACACTAAACTGAATCAAACATTTAAACCTGTGCTAATTAGAAACTTTCTGCCCACATTTACCACCTCAGTCGAAGTCAAGAACTCAATTAACTAACTTTTCTCAACAGATCGATTCCTTAATTGGTCTATAAAACTGTAAAAACAACAGTGAAAATATCCATTAAAGTTCACTAAAGCCTGCTCTGATGTCTTCAAATAACTCGTTCACCCCCAAATTCCTCATTTATGAACACATAAAACCAAGAAAACAGCAAACCCTCCCAACTGAGAGGCTGAAAACTTGGAACATTTTTTGGATTTTTACTGGAAAAATTTGCTTTAATATTAAATTAGCAAACTAGTCGACTCTAAACTGAAAGACGCCTGCACGGTGAGGCCTAAATATCCCAGAAGACACCTCTCTGAAGGGACTGCAGATGATCACGAGCCGACGTGAGGCCGTCTTTAAACTCTCGGGACCGTCCTGTAAATATTTACTCTGCTGCTCTTCACTTCCACATTAGGAACGTCACCGATCACACCGAGGATCTTTAAACACACTCCTGCACGAGTTTCATGGAGAAATCAAAGCAGCATCTTTATTAAATCATTTAGTTTATAGATTTACAGGCCTCAACTCATCATCCCGGTTTGCTTTTGAGTCGGTTTGCGGTTATTATTTTGTATTTTCCTGCTTCTTCCCTCCTGACTGATTATCTGTTTTGTATTTTATGATGGTTTATTTAATCAGTTCAAAGCCAAATTAACTCATCTGGAAGAAGTTAATGAGCTTTTTACTAAATAGTGTAATCTGCTACTTCCAGTCCTCACAAACTTCTTTAGATTAAATAAATAAGATTCGATTTAATCCATATAGAAAATGGAGATATAAGCCATCCTTTCTGATATAGGTTTGAGTATCTGCGGGTTGTTTCTTCCTGTTTGGGGCTGTGGAAAGGTTTCGTCGATACTTCCTGGTTGTGAGGGTCAGGGTCATGGGTCAACCTATTACAGCGTCCGGGGGGGTTCGAGCTAAATCCTCTGAGATCTCATCAGCTGTCAGACGCTGAGCTCCCCCGAGGCTCCATTGATCCCACAGATCCATCGGCTGTCATTACAGCAAACAGTCGAGCTCGACCGCGAGGCGACCGCGACGCTTTCGACCGAGGCTTCCCAAAGAAAACAAAGGAAACATCTCCAGCTCTGCTTCATATTTATATTTTCAAAGTGTATCTAACTATCTCTGACCTGTGTGTGACAAAATGAATTAATTACCGGCTTTAAATGGAGATTCTCAGTGTTGATCTGTGGATGGAGGATGTCCAGTTGTCATGGAGACGTTTCCGTGACAAAACAAAAGAAAATCTGAGATGAGATTTTTTTTTATTCATCTTTCCAGCATCAATTAAACTTTATTTCTCAATTTAAAGTTATAGTTATCAAGCCATTATCAGATATGTTCAGATTTTTGTAAAAATCAATGCTTTACATTTGCTTTCTTTATTTTGCAGAATTATAATTATATAAATTAATGTGAATTGTCCTGGAAGAGCACACTAATGCGCTTCATCCCAAATGAAAAGGAGCAATTTTATCACATCTGTTTTGGATTATCACACCTGGATTACAGCATCTTCACCACCAACGCCACATAACAACATGCAGTCTGTGTGAGCAAACTGAGAAAATGACACCGTTTCAGGGATTCATGCACTTCAACTTAGTCCAATAATTCAATCAAAGCCAGCTCCAACACATTTAACAGTGAGAGGATTTAAACTCAACATGAGTCCTGTGAGAAACTCTGACACGTGAGGCCTCCAGCGTCTATTAAATGAGATGTTTACCGCCTGGTTTGGAGGGGGGGGGGTGCTGTGTGTCGGACTGTACAGGAGGAGCAACAGTAATACTAAAGTAATACTATAGTATTTACAAGAGCAGCAGCGGCGGAGGACTCAGAGTGAGACCTCAGTATTATTAGCATCAACCTTTACAGGCACGCTGCAGTGGGTGAGAGGGTTCATGGAGCACGGCCAGAACGACAGAAAAGAGTCTGCAGGAGGTGGACCGCTGCAGACGGAAAGAAAGTGGAAGATGAGAGAGGTGGAGAAATGACAAACGCTGCGAGGAAGGACGGCGGCAGCAGACAAAAACAGACAGAAAAGAAAGAGAAGAAGAGACGGAGAGGGAGCATCCAAGCGAGAAATAAAAGGCCGAACAGCTGGGACAAAAAAAAATGTATCTCTGCTGAAAGACGCCGAGGGTACTCCAAAACTTCACACGGAGAAAAGAGCAGCGTGTATTCAAGTGTCTCATTTCACTCCATTCACCACTGCGTGAATGTCAAGTCTGCGGCAGTCAGCCAATCTCACACACACACACACAAACATCATGAGGTCAAACAGAGGAGCCGTTCATGTCCGGAAAAACACACAAGCAAACATCAGATCGAGAGAAAGGGACGCGCTCGAGGATGCTCCATTCGAGTGTGAGATCCTCAAGACGCCGCTCAGCTCGGGTCCGACAGAAAGAGGTGAAACATTTGGAAACCTCTGTTAAAAAAAAAGCACATTCGTTAGCTAAAGATGAGAAGTTACGCTGCCAAAAAAGTGCTCGCAATCAGCTGACTTCGCTTACAGGAACTGAATCCAAAACAATTAAGAAATTAACTGCAAAAAAAGCAACTTCCTCTAAATGTTGTGCTTAAAAAAAACGATGAAGCAGAGAGACTGCCTGACATAAACTCAGTCTAACAGGCCGACGCTGTTCGATGAATCTCTGCCACCAGACCAACTTTGTGACTTTGGTACGAATGTCAGGAGAGCTCACGTGCTGACGTACAGGCAGGTCAACCAGATCACGGTAAACCGAGAAGA
The DNA here is from genome assembly GCA_037176925.1 of Amniataba percoides. NCBI lineage: Eukaryota > Metazoa > Chordata > Actinopteri > Centrarchiformes > Terapontidae > Amniataba > Amniataba percoides. The sequence continues at coordinate 2,789,755 of JBAJHX010000081.1, read as the reverse complement.
GTCAAGTCAAAAGCAACCGACTGATCTAAACCTCTTTCACTTCTACACTTAAACACGTGCACAGAAGAAGCTCGATTGATTGATTGATACTACATAATATAAGAAGTGGTAAATAGGACAACAAAAGAGCCTCCTGTGTGAACGTCGCCTGAGTAAAAACTGTTCTGACATTACGCTGACTAACATATAAATACC
>JBAJHX010000081.1:2686619-2701742 GCA_037176925.1 Amniataba percoides | reverse complement strand
TTTCTTTGAAAATAAATCCTGTTTTCTGCTCCACGTTCAAAGTGCGACCTGCAAACTGCACAAACGATTCAAATCTGCTGCGACGTTGCTCACGTGACTCGGACGTGCACAGCTATTGGTTTGGAGAGTGTGACGTAGAGGTGAACAGACTTATGGGTATTGTAGTTGAAAGCGTAAACAACGTGTGATGTCCCTCTTAAAATGTGTTTTGAATAAAATTAATTCAAATTGACTGTCACATAAACAAAGAACAAACACATTTTTAATAATAAAGTCATACATAGATTTGTACATAATTACTACGACATGTCATTGATGTTTTTTAAAAAGCATTTTTTATCCATTAAAGGTTTTTCTAAAACTTGATTTAGTTAGTAACTTTTTCACTTCAATTATACTAATAATGAAATTTAACTAAGGATATGGTGTTGAATAATGGTTAGAATGACAAAAGAAAGAAAGAAAAGATGCAAACCTACCTTTGCATGATTTATATTTTGGTTTGTTTAGTTTATTTTGATATTTCTGCTCATATGTGTTTATTTTTACATGTATACATTTGTTAAGGTGAGAATCGTCAATGATGAGGAGCTGGTGGAGAAAAAATCTCTATCTATGAGGAACTGAATAAGCTCATACTTGCGAACAAGGTTTCACACTGGTTTCAAATTGGTATCAAACTGGTTTTACTGGGAGGCTTCGTTATCGTAGCCTCGTTTAAACTCAGATTCTCCAGCAGGGTGAGCTGTTGTTTTCACTGCATCTCAATCTGCATCCTCCTGCATCAGTGAGGACAAACCAGCAGCACAGGTGGAGCGCAGGTGTGTTTGCTCTCCCACCATTTTTTTTTTTTTTGTGATGCTGTGACTTATGTCTTGTTAAATTATAAAAACGGTTTTTATAACCACTAAAAATAGCTTAAATTCTTTGCTTGTAAATTTATTAATTTGCTATCATTGGAAATGAACAACATTTTCAAATGTCACACTAACAATGAAAATTCCAATCTGAACATATTTCACTGATTTATTATCATTATTATTTTAAAATTGTGATATTATTCTCATGATGTTAAGACTTTTTATATATTTATTGTCATAAACTGCATTATCTCAAACTATTTCTCAACGAAAGAAAACTATTTTATTCTTAAAATGCTTTATATTTTGTTTCTCTCATCCAGCACCTGTCTGAATTTATCTTTATATTTAATTTCAAATCACAAACCTTCAGTCTTTTATCTTTAAACAAATGCAGCTGCGGATTCTCAGACTCTCGGACTGTTAATTAAAATGAACTTTTCATGAATGTTTCTGTACTGATTTTCTGTTGGATCATAAAACCTGCTGATGTACCTAAAACCAATATTATCAATTATTTAAATGATAAACGTGAATAATGAGGTTCTTATTTATTTATTTCCATGAATGTTTGATTTCATCTGATTGTCATTAAGAAATAGTTTATTTTCTATGCTGGGTGACTGTCACAACACATTATGCAAATTAATGTCTTATAGTTTGAATGATTTCAGTGGAAAGGACCTGGTATGATGTGGTGAATAAGGTGAAGATGCCTTTAAAGTCATTTCATGGATTTTATGAGAAAACAACAAACATTTCTCCCTCTGTCTCACGTGAAACTGCATCACAAACGTCCTGCTCTGGAAGTTGTTTTTAAAACTTTTAATAACTTTTACATCTTTTGAAACAACAACAAACTAGAACATTTTTTTTTACAAAAATACTAGAATAAAATCAACATTAAACATTTACTCGAAACTTCTCTGCCTACAAACACATGTCTCAGAAAGAAAAACCTCCCCCCTCCCTCGTTAAAGCTGACTGACTCTAAACCGTCACAGATCCTCAAAGTTAAACCTCGACACAAAACTAACCCGAGCTCGTCGACGCCACCTCGCGTCAGCTCGTCCGCTGACGAAGTGACGATTACGACGAGCTCCGACTACGTCTGAACATCGACATGAATATTTACAGATCAGAAACTGATTATTGATCGATCACCTCACGAACACTCTTCTCCTAAACATCGACTGCAGAGTTCATGTCTATTAAAGTAAAGAAGGAAACATCAGTCTGTGTGAATGAACCCGCTGCTCCGCAAACACAACCACAAACACACCTGGAGACACTTCTGCTTCCTAAAAACCAGCAGGTGAACTCCCGACGAGAACCAATCAGGCGAGTCTGTTATTTAAAAAAAAATTTCATTAAACTTCCTTCCTCGGCTCTCAGAAGAACCGGAGCTCTCGCCGTGACAGAGTACGAACAGACCGTGGCAAAGGAAGTGGTCTCGCCTCAGAGTGAGGTCTCCAGGCTGTGCAGGGGGCTCCCGGGACACGGCGGCAGCCCCGCAGAGTTGGGCGGGATCAGAGCGGGCCTGGACGCGTCCTTATGCAGCGGGACGATTCGCTCCATGGCGTTGTTGTTCTGGTTGGGCGAGGACGGGAGAGGCGGCAGGTTGGACAGTCCGGTCAGCGGCGGCGGGATGAAGATGGAGTTGCGTTTGGTCGGGGGGTCGTCCTCGCCCTCGTTCTCGTCGATCAGGGGTATCTGGGTCTCCGAGTCCTCGATGCGGAACTCGGGGTGGCTCATGAAGTTGTGGATGGAGCTGCGGGACTCGGGCGTCTCCAGACCTTCGTAAGGGGAGACACTGTCCCTGAAGGCGTTCACGACTCGGATCTGAAAGACGAAGGAAAACAGTCAGCTCGGGTTTTTAACGGAGGAGACATTTCAGGTGTTTTTCTTCAAGTCTGCTAACTGTGGATCAGGGGCATCAGACTGGGGAAAAGGGGGCTCATGTCAGGAGGGCCCACAAAGATACTCAAATAAAAAGGCAGAGATGTGCCCAGTTTCATGCTACGTCTCCATAATGAATTAAATTCTCCCAACATGAATCAGACTTTTGTCTCAGGGTCGGCGTACCTGCGTCTGGATGCGGTTGAGGCCGCGGCACCAGAGCACGTGGCCCCTCCTCATCTCCATCTCGGCGTGGTCGATCTCGTCCAGGTCCTTCATCTCCTCCAGCTCCTCCTCGGGGATCTCCTCCCGCTGCGTGCCGTGACCCGCCGTCTTCAGGAACTTCAGCCAGCTGGTGGGGACGCTCGAGACCAGCTGAGAGGGAGAGCGACACAAAACGTTACGCTGCCCGCCAAAACCATCTGAAGGTTCAGAGACCAGCTGCAGAAACACGTCATTACTTCTAATTTTAAAAGTATAATTGAGCTGTTTGAGCAGTCGACTGCAAAAATGTTGACTTTAACTGACTTTAGTAGATTTTTAGGTCTTAACCAGCACTCTGTTGTTGTTGTGATGAGAGATGAAGACAGATTCAAGTTCAAAAGTTCAAACTAATATCTGCAGAAGCTATAAAGTCACAATTATAATGTTTCTTTCTGTATTTCCTGTCTGCTATCAAAATAATGTCCTGCGGGGTCTCACCTGTCCCCACAGGAGGCTGCCGAGGCCGAGGAAGATACACCAGAGCCACTGTTCGATGGTCAGACGCACGCAGCTGAAAGGTTTCCCACCAAACTGCACGATGAAGATCTACAGAGAAGACGAGAGACGACGTCATCACACAGGTGATCTTTGATGTGACCAGGTGTGACGGAGGACTTCAGGTTACCTGCACGATGAAGGTCCCCAGGACGATGGAGCAGAAGATGGGGTTGTTGAAGACGCCTTCAAAGACGTTTCTCTCGCCGTGAATCTTGCGTGCGTTGAGCTCGTTGAAGATCTGCATCAGGACGAAGGTGTTGAACACGATGGTGTAGTGCTCGGACGGCGGCGCGTGGAGCGGCGCGTTCCTGCCGCTGTCGATGTCAAACATCTTCTCACCTGTGGGAGGGAGAGTGTGCGACGAAATTCAGGTATTGTTAATGGGGACATAATATATTATCAATTTAATATATAGAGATATATTTATGTTTTCTTCAAATCTTAATAACCTTAATCAATGCACTAGGTGAAAAAATAGATATAAATATGTATATATGAAGTCAGCAAAAGGCAGAACAATGTACAATGTCTATGTAGGTCAGTTTCTGTAAATTGTAAACAAGGATAAATATATAATATATATATATAATATCATATATAATTTACTTTATATACATATAATAGGTGGTTATGTACATGTACAAAAATCTATGCAATATATATATAAACAGTCTTATTTAGAGGCCAATATAACTTCAACATCACCAACTAATAAAGCTAAACTCGATTACCGCCCTTCATCTGGGTTCACTTTTACAAATCAGTTAAAAGTGTTCTTGTTGTTTCCGGTCAGTAAGTTTATCGTCAACTTTCAAGTCCCTTCTCAAGAAATATTTCTGCAGAAAAATCAGAGTAACACCCATCAGACAGATACTGAGCATGTCTAAATTTGTTCACTGACCGACAAAAAGCAGCGTGAAGATGACGGTCAGCTGGTAGACGCCGTGTCCCAGGATGTTCTTCATCATGGTTCGGGAGATGAGCGGCTTCTTGCGGCCGTACGGGTTCCTGAGCAGCAGCGCTTCGGTCGGCGGCTCGGTGGCGAGAGCCAGCGAAGCGAAGGTGTCCATGATGAGGTTGACCCACAACATCTGCACGGCTTTCAGAGGAGAGTCCTGAAAACACACACAAACACACACATCTCCACAGTTAGTGTGTGTGAGCAGATAAACCACAAACTCCATCAAAAACACAAACTATTTATCTCAGAAAAGAACAAAATTATCCTTTATTTATTTGACTTTTAGAGGTTATACTTGCACGTTTTGTATTTTATATATTCATCATGTTGTTCATTTTCAGCTCAGAATCACTGCTGCAACTGGGACGATTGTGAAAGAGAGATTAATAATGTCAAAGACACTCTTACTTCTTTTTCAAGTAGAAGTCTGGTGTTACTCAGGGATCAATTCTTGGCCCCTTATTTCTAATGTACACACATGAACTTATGTGTGTAATATAAATGCAGTTATTTTGTTAATATTCATTTATTCATACAGTCTTATAGTAACAGAAAGCCTCTGTAAACTTATAAACCTCATGAATGCCTTTATAACAAGAAATATTTCAGATTAAAGAAGCAGAAATGAGAGTTAAGTAAGTGTTTAATACATCAGGACTGTCGGATGTTTCTGTTATTTTGTCCACCTCCATGAATGTCTGACCTGAGTGATGCAGGCTCCTGTGAAGGCCACGATGACGGCGACCACGTTGACGGTGAGCTGGAACTGCAGGAACTTGGAGATGCTGTCGTAGACGTTCCTGCCCCACATGACGGCCTTCACGATGCTGCTGAAGTTGTCGTCCGTCAGGATGATGTCAGACGCCTCCTTCGCCACGTCCGTCCCCGCGATGCCCTGCAGGACGCAACATGAAGGTCACGTGAGCCTAAACTGAGGTTGTGGGCCTCCGTGATCCATCTGGACATGAACCTACCGATGACTGAAGGACCTGATCATCTAAATACTCCTCAGACATCTCTGATCTGTCACGACTGACTGTGAGTGGATGTTCAGACATCCAGCACACAGTGAGGGTGTCGATCAATCACCAAATAAGAGCTGATAGAATGATCAATTCATTGTTTTTTAACCTCTTGGCAGGTTAAAATACATCATGACAACATCAGGAAAACATAAAGGTCTGAAGGTGCAGCAGGAACTTCAACATCCATCTGATATGAATCCATCCAGCTCATATGAATTGTATCATTTATGTACTGAAAACTATTCACACTGATAACACAAGTGCTGCGTGGTTAACTCATGTGATGGCCGTTACCATGGCGAAGCCCACATCCGCTTTCTTGAGGGCGGGGCCGTCGTTTGTTCCGTCTCCTGTTACCGCGACAACCTGCCTCTGCTCCAGCACGGTGCTGTCGATGATGCCTGAGGTGACGACAGACAGACGTTTAAATTTCCACATTCTCTTACGCTTGATTTTTATTTAGCACTTGAAACTAACAAACCCTTTATAAACTGGGCTGTAATAAATTCACCTTCACCACACCTGTCTCAGTCCCTCCATCTGTCTGTCTGACCGCCTGTTTCTCCCTCTCTGACCCGGTTAAAATGCGTCTCACCTTTGACCAGAGTGTGTTTGTCGGTTGGCGACGATCTGGCGAGGACTCTCAGCTTTGGCCAAATCTTATCAATCCGCTCCTGCTCAATCTGTAGAGAAAGAAAGACGACATAAATAGGGAGTTTTAGTCACAATATATCATTTTTTAATGGTGCTGTCACCTAAACTGTGATGGGAGCATCTACAAGCTGCAGTGTTCATCACAGATCACAGTGTGATTGTTAAATCTGGTTTAAGTTGAAGGACTTTAGGTCTGTCTGACCTCTCCCAGCTCGTTGCGGATCCGTCGGTTAAACTCTTTCCCCTCCATGCACAGGAAGTCGTCTCCAGGCTGCAGGATGCCACATTTGGTGGCGATGGCCCGGGCAGTGTTGATGTTGTCTCCGGTCACCATGCGGACCGTGATCCCGGCACGCTGGCACTTTCTGATGGCTTCCGGTACCTGACAGGAACAGAAGAAGGAGTGACGCAATGTGAGGTTTGCTGATTTGCCATCAAGCTTTCTCATAAGATCTTTCCTGCAGAAGAACATCTCTGCCTGACCTCCATCTCCTGCAGCTCCTAAAGTCAGGAGCTTTTCAAAACATCGGCTCAACAAGCCTCCTGGTCTGACATACCTCAGGTCGAACAGGGTCCTCGATGCCGACCACGGCGATGCAGGTGAGGCCGGTGAGGATGTGGCCCTCGTTGTCCCAGTCGGGCTCTCCCTCAGCGGCGGGGAAGTCTCTGTAGGCGAGGCAGATGGTCCTCAGGCCCTCCGACGCCATCGGCTCGATCACCTTCTTCACCAGGTCGTCTCTGTCCCGAGGTTTGAAGCTTTTGGGCTCGCCGCTGGACATCAAGATCTTACAGCACCTTTAACAACAGAAAAAAGTCGTGAGCGTCGTCCACCTGAGCACAGACGTGTGTGAGCGGCGGCAGCAAACCTACTTCCTGAGCAGGATCTCAGAGGCCCCTTTGCTGAACATTCGGTAGCTGCCGTCGTAGTTCCTCAGCACGGTGCTCATGGACTTCCTCACAGAGTTGAAGGTGTAGACCTTGAAGAGCTTCTCCTCTGGGATTTCGTTGCGGATGGTCTGGTAGTCTCGGTGGAAGTCGAGGGAGAGTCCCAGTAAGGCACATTCAGTCTTGTTCCCCACTTGGCGAGGCAGCCCGCCCTCCTTCTCTGGAGGCTGCAGGAAGCAGAGAGGACGTTAAAACAGATCAAATCAGTTTCTTTACATGGTTAATTGAAGTTAAGCTCATAACTTAAGCAGCACATTATGATAATATCACACCAACAGCAGCAATGAGACAACTTTTAACAAACACAAACAGCTAGAGTTTCTGTCAAACACACTTACATTCCTCTTTGCATGAAATGTAGAAGATCATATTGTTTGTTTTTTTGGGTATTTAGAGTTTGATGTTATTCTACATATTTATTCTTTTCCTGTGACATTAAATAGCTAGAATGATCTTCATCTAAATCATTTCTTAAAACTGATATTCAACATTTATTTGTTATTCTGATTTGTCATCATTTTCTGCTCTGTATAACATCAGTTTTGTTGGTTGGTGATTTATTCCTGTACCTTTGTTTTCGTCGTTTGTTTTGTGTAAAGTACTTGAAACGTGCACCACACCAGTAAAGTCATCGACCTTTACAAGAAACAATGTTTTGTCGTTCTTATCTGTATTATTAACCATCTCGTGACCCCTCAGATTTACCAAGTGATCACTTAGAGGGGGTTTAAACTGTCAGACTAATGGATAGTGAAAATCATTTGTGTTGTTTGGCAGCGGTCTGACTAGAAACTGATGAAAGACTCGAGGTTGGACCTGTTGATCAGATGAGTCCTGAGCAGCCGTGGCAGCTCTCCAAACCAACCTTCTCTGTAGGCCAAACGCTTAACTCACTTCCTGAATGGACGGCTATTTTTGCAGCTCACCATAATCTTGGTGGTGTAGGCGCAGTTGACCCCGATGCCCTGGACGAGCAGGTCCAGGACCTTGGCAGGAATCAGGTCCGGCTCCGGCACCTTTTTGTAGTAGCGTCCCGCGATGTAGGCCTGCACCACCGTCATGCGGTTCATAGTGAGCGTGCCCGTCTTGTCGGAGCAGATGGCCGTGGCGTTGCCCATCGTCTCGCAGGCGTCCAGGTGGCGGACCAGATTGTTGTCCTTCATCATTTTCTGAAAAGACAGGAATAGCACAGAAACACTGTTTAGGGTGCAACCACTGATTATATGAGAGCTGTTAGGAGATGATATGGAAAATAGGAAAAGGAAATGATGTGACTGGATGAGTTCAGACCTTGACTGAATAGGCCAGCGAGATGGTGACGGCCAGAGGGAGACCTTCAGGCACGGCCACCACCAGCACCGTCACACCGATGATGAAGAACTTGACCAGGAACTGGATGTAGATGGGCGTACACTCTTTGGTCCAGGCAACCCCCTGAATCCAGAAGGTGTCGATGAGGAAGCGAGTGATGAGGATGAGGACAGTGAGAGCCGACATGAACAGACCTGAGGACAGACAGAGAGACAGAAAGACAGACAGAGAGACAGTTTATTCACTGTAAACCTAATCATGAGGAGCAGAAAAGAGTATTTCTCAGTAGGACTTTAAAGATTGATGAACATTTCGACAAGGAGAAGGACGACTGCTTGAGACGTCACACTTTTATCACACTCTTAAGTAGAAATTTCAGTGATGTTTTGTACCTTTTTGTGTTTTTTTAAAAGCAATTTGAGTCGAGTTAAAAGTGCAGAAAGAACACGTTTCTATTTGTAGGCTTTGTACAAATACTGAATGCATTGCACATCTCATATCAAGCTATATGACAGGGACTTTACATTTTATCTTTATCTGTCTTCTGTGGTGCCACAATGCACAAGCTGATCAATTTTTTTCTGAAACATCCTTTTCTCCTCAAGCATAAAGTGTTTTTTTCGTGCTGGCTTTTTCATCTCACTTCCACATCAAAGTGCAAAGCCAGTAGTTGCAGTAACTCTCTACAAGAAACCTGTCAGATGTTTCTCAGGGGATCACAGTTTGACACAGGAGCAGCAGTGTATTGAATGAAAGGAAGTAAAAGTCAAAATCGACCACTGAACATCAAGATATAATGGATTTCTTTCATGTTCAATGTGTTTCTGAGGGCTGCCATCCACCCACACGATGCACTGAGAAACCACAACATGACTTTTGTATAAAAGGTAAGTAAACGCTGGCAAAGCACAGGGGGCTTAGAAAGAAATATTTCTAATATTACGTAACCTTAACAATCAGTCATATGGATTACAATGACAAGTCAGGTACATTTTAATCCGCTGTGGACTGGAGGGCAGGACATGTCTCTTCTTCCACTGTCCAATTCACCTTTTAACTTCAAACTGATTTGTCCTTACAGACGGGAGAAATTTTCAATGTTACTATGAGAACATCTCTCAAACATGACATCGTCAAATAGAAATGAAAAACTAGACAGCTAGATGAATCTGCCTGAATGCTGCTTGGTTTTCCAAAGCTCGTTTCTGAGTGGAGGGGAAATGAATCACCTCTGTGTCCTGTCCTCCTTCAACAACAGTATTCTTAAACAAGCACAATTTTTTATCAGTGAGCATCTCTCCTCTCACAGAAAGTCTCCTGACAATTCTCAGCAACACATGATGAACATGAAACATCACAACACGAATCAACACAGCTGATCAGTGTTTTTTCCTTCTAATTAGAGACACTCGGTAGATGTTGACCCTGGTTTGAACAAACGCAGAGCTCACAGAGACTTTCATCATGCAGATCTGGTCCTGTTCGTACCTGCTTTGCCGATCTGCACGGCCAGTTTGGTCAGCTTCCCCTGGAGGACCGACTTCTCCTTCTTCGGCAGGTTTTTCTTCTTCTTCTCTTGGTCTTCATCCTCGTTTAGTGGCTGCATCTCCACCGTTGCTCCATCTTTGTTTTTTCCTGTAAGACAAAATAACACACATGTAACACAAACAAATATCAAAACTTCCACTGACACTTCAGGCTCAAGTCAAGCTACACTGATCAAAACCACAATTTAAATAATGCATCACTCTTAAATAATAACCAGGTAATAATAATAATAATAATAATAATAATAAAAATAATAATAATAATAATAATAATAATAATAATAATAATAATAAATTAAATTGCTTCTGCTTTGCCTTTTTTCAATTGCTGTTAAGCTGCTGTCAGAAGTCAACATTTCCTGCAGAAGTTTCACATTAAAAGCCAACTGGGGGTGAGATATAATTAATCAAGTTGAGCCAGTGGAAGGCTTTTAATGTGAAATATCTGCAGGAAGTGTCTGAGTTTAATTGAGCTACTGAAACACCACAAAAGTAGACGTGCCTAGAGTTAGTCAGTTAAGAACAATATAAGTATTAAATGGAGAAATATGAACACAAAGGCTTGTAAAACCAAATAATAATCAAATGAAGGCCAACACACACTTAACAATTTATTACATCGTACACTACAACGCAGTGTGATTTATATGATGAACATTTGGTGGACGTTTTCTATGAATCACACAGCGGCACCTGAGGATGACCGCTTGTCATCAGGATGAATCATCATTATCGAAGGTGTGAGCGAACAGTCAGAGGGGGCGGGGCCACGACGCCGTTAACGGGTAGGTGGTGTCTGTCTAATCTCAGTCTGGGTTGGTTGTGGTGTGTTGCTGAACTTTACATGAGTCAGATCAGAACTAACTAACTCAGCTTCATCCTCATCATCTCTATTCTGGATCGCCACGGCAACAATTAACAGGAAAACAAACTGAGTCAACCGGCAGTGTGGCTTTGTGATGAAGAGTGAGGGTGCAGGTGTGTGTGTGTTTGTTACTGTGTGTGTGTGTGTGTGTGTGTGAGAGAGAGCGGGCTGATCCCAGCTCAGTAATGAGGTTATTAGTGGACATGCAGGCAGCAGCAGCAGGGAGGAGAAGAAAGCAGCTGCCGAGCTTAAGGCCGATAATCTGCTTGGTCCTAATCACCATCAACAGAGTCAGGAGCACCTGCTGCCTCTGCTCCGACCACGACACACACTCCACCACCGCGAGGAACCGGCAGGACCCGCCAAAGACCAGAACCAGGAGGAACTGGGACCCAGACTGAAACCAGAACCCCCCCGATCTCCTGCAGCATCTCTGACGTGTCTGAACTGAGCCACCTCATAAACCAGCCAGAGTTTCTGATTGATTGATTGATTTAAGTCGTGCATCATGCGGCGCTCTGCACAGATTTACAAGGCGTCAGACAGCAACAGCAAACACGAGCATGAAAGAAATCAGCCGAAATGATCCGCTTCACATCCTGAAACATCCATGGGTCAAATTTTCAGTCTCATCTGAAGGATAATATGAGTCGGCTTGTATTCATTATTAGATTTATAAATCAGTAAAGCTAGCTGGAGATCAGATATGAGAGGCTGTTTGTCTGAGATTCAGTGCATCATGCTGAGTTTGAACTTTGAAATTAAACTCTGAAGGCCAAACACCCACGACTGGGAGGACATGGTGCACTACATGTCCATTTGCAGCAGTTTCAAATACGCATTATTTTGATCAGACAACCACATATTAAAAATGTTAAAGGTTAGCTGTGCACCTGAAAAACTAGCAAAACTTAATTTAGTGACATTTAAATCTTATTATCTTACATGAAGGGATGCACTGATCAAACTAAACTCAAGAGTACACAGATTACTAATCTGATCCAGGGCCCCTTTTTACTAAATTCAAAGTCTGTTCACCTCACAATGTGGAACAGCAGGATTATTTTTATGTAAGAAAACTGAGGGGCTAAAAAACTCTGCGTCATCACCAAAAACCTGATCTGCTTAAAAGGACGTGATATCGATTTAGGGGTAACGGACTGATTCATCACTACTATTAATCCTCCACCATCAGCGCTGATTGATGTGAAATGCAGGCTGGGATACTGGGAGCCATGTTGGGTGAAAACATCTGGAGCATTATTAAAAGCAGACTTTAAAAGGAGTCTGTATCTGCATCTTTGACTTTACAGACCAAAGCAAAATAAACTGTTTGTACACTCATTTACAACAACTCCCAGTACTAAAGAAGAAAAATGAGCTCACCTTTCTTGCCTTTTTCTTCTTTTTTACCTGTAAAGGAAAAACATGCAGCAGCCATTATTCACCATGCAGGACTTTCAATAAACCATTAAAAGAGCCAAAATCTATTCAAACTATATAAATAAGAAAAACGCTCCCAAATCAGGATATTTTGATGCAACATTGAGAAGAAAGAGATCTATAAAAGGAGTGTCAAAGAAACTTCATGCAGGTAATACTCGAGTGAAAATATGATGATGCCCAAAGCAACCTGACAATGACTGTCTGAGCTTCATTAAAATAATATTCAATAAACACAAGAAAGTGGGAGATGTTTGTTGCTCTGTTCACCACTTGAAGAGACTAAAATATCTCAACAACATTTAAATGTAGTTTAGTTGTATTGAAGTTCAGGACTGAAATTCATCTTCCACACAGGATGATTTTTTCTGATTTCCCGACTTTCCATCTAACATCTTTACTGGGTATCAGTGACTTTTTTATGTACACGTGCATCTTTAGAGTCAGTGTGGATTAATAAGTCTGCACGACACATTTCAAAGTGCTTTTGAGCGTCACAAATGTTAATTTAATGTCATGTTGCCCCTGATGGATCAAAGATATAAAGACATTTTCAGTCTTCATATTCAGACTCTTCATACTCTTACTTTTCTTGTCCTTCTTCTCTTTCTTTTTCCGCTCCTCTTTCAGCTTTTCTTTCTCCTTCTTCTTTTTCTCTTTTTCTGCCTTCTCCTCATCGCCGTCACCGTCCTCACCGGCGCCGAGAAGCGTGAAGATGATTCCCGTCTGAGAGTTCACACCGACGGCCGTCACCAGCATCTTACCGGAGCCCTCCATCACATGAGTACCTGAGAGGAAAAAAGGAGGTTTTTACTTTGTGAACTACTGCAAAACAGCTCTTTTTAAGGGCTTTTAAAGGCAGTGGGGTCGTATAAATGAAGACTGTAATAGAGATTTTCATCTGCTGTACAGACTGTAAAGATCTTTGATGAAAAATTGTGCTAATTAAATAAAACACTTGATTAAAAGAGCAACCTGCTCATATCGAGCTTCCTAAAAAACTACAACTCCCTGTATTTGCTTTAAGACAGACTGAAGGGCTGAATTCAAACCTGAATGCCTGAAACTTGATTTTTCTCATTTGTAGAGGCACACACTGTGTTTAAGCACTTTTTCAGGTATGTCTGCATGTTTACAGGGCAGAGGCAACAGGGTGCCTCTAAAAATGAGTATTTCTTTAAGTCATCACTGTTTCTGTTGTGACTATAACAAAAAATATCCATGATATCATTTTATCTGGTCATCATAAACATACTTTCTAAAGTAGTAAGTAAGTTTAAGAGGTGTTCATGTTTAACAGAGGATAACCAGCTGCACAAACTGGCTGGTGAGAGCTGATAAAAACAGCTCAGGTCTCGTTGAACTCGGCTGTAGTTTTAATGCGAACAGAGCGAAGTGAAGCACCTGACAGCAACATGGGGTCTTTGTCCAGAGTCTTCTTGACATGATCCGACTCTCCGGTCAGAGAGCTCTCGTCGATCTTCAGGTCGTTGCCCTGAATCAGGACGCCGTCGGCGGGGAGGAGGTCACCTGGAGCAGAAACACACAGGTACGCTGTCACAACAGCTCATTACATCATCATTACATCATCTGTCTGTCACATGAAGACTGGAGGTGAACGAAAATTAAAGGGTGTAAAGGTGAAAATGCTTTTAAGTTTAGTTTTTTCCTCATGATTATAAAACAGTTATGATATCTGAACTGAGAGAAAATGGCTCATTCTTCTGACACAGACGCAAAATAATTATATACCACAATATTACAGGAATATTACAGAGATAGATCATGATGTCTGTGCAATATATTTATCTATTCAGAATAATTTTTGAATGTGCAATACATTTTATAGTTCCCCATTTTATTCCTCCCCTTGTTTAAATTGTCAACTAGTTTATTATTTATTGTTTTCTGGGTGTAATTCTCCTTTTGCTGCCCACTTGCGGCTGTAAAACTGTGAATTTCCCCATGAATGAAGGAATATCTTATCTTACATCGTATCTTATCTCATTGGCAGGGTAACCTGAAGGCATTTGCAAAAGCACATTTAACTGAGACTATCAGCATCTCTAAAGCCAACAAACTAACTCACAAAAAGCACCTTTAAACTCAAGAAGAACAAGCGCTAGAAGTTAAGTCAGAAAATGGAAGTTTAACCTTTCCAAACAAACTAATAAAATCCTGTTTGGACTTTTTCTTTAAGAGGTGAAACATCAGAAAGGTCTTTCATAGTTTCTCTGAGTCAAAAACTTGATGTTTTAAATTGTCCATGTCTTTCTTCTCTCACCGTATTTGACTTGTGCGATGTCTCCCACGACGATCTCGGACACCTTGATCTGGATCACCTGCCCCCCTCGGACCACGGTGAACTTCTGCTCCTGCTCGATGCGGCTCTGGAGGCCGCGGAACTGCTTCTCTTTGCTCCAGTCGTTGAAGGCCGTCACCAGGACCACGCAGACCACCGACAGCAGGATGGCGGCGCCCTCGATCCAGCCGGCCTCCGCCTCGCCCTCCTCCTCCACGCCGCCGGCCGCTCTGCCGCAGTCTGAACAGACGAGACGAGGCTGGACTTTTAGTTTCACACATTTATAACCTCTGACCCTTCAAGTGCAGGAGGATCCAGCTTCTCTGACTTTAGGAGGACATGACAGACTCCAGCTGCGACTTTCTACTTTTTAGAATATTTTTTCAACAAACTAGTACCTTTAAAGCTAAAATCAGTTTTTAAGAGGGACTTCAGCAAGACAGACTCATAAAACCTCAAAGGTAGGTAGTTTGTGTGCAGAGAAGCAGGAAATATTGTCGATTCTGATTAATCAAAGTGTCATTTTAGACAAACTTGATCCTGCACATG
>JBAJHX010000081.1:2669462-2680257 GCA_037176925.1 Amniataba percoides | reverse complement strand
AGGTCTACACACACACCGCTGAACTCCACAGGTCCACACACACACACACACACCGGGTCTACACACACACCAGGTCTACACACAAACACCGGGTCTACACACACACCAGGTCTACACACACACCGCTAAACTCCACAGGTCCACACACACACACCAGGTCTACACACACACCGCTGAACTCCACAGGTCTACACACACACCAGGTCTTTACCTGCTGCTGCTGCCGAAGCTCTTCCTGTTTAAAGAAACACACCAGGTGTGAAAAACTGAAGACGACGGGGTCAGAGTGTTCAACTAACCCCAAAACAACTACCCTAGCAACCAGTGAGCATCCCTTAGCAACCACCCAGAAAATAAAAACACAGAAAGCAGCATCATTTCGCAGCATCCACCAGAAAACAGCTACTGACTGTGATGTCGTCCTGTCCTCTCTCTCTGTATTAGTTGTTGTTCACTGCTGTTTTTTTTTCTTTTCATGCACACACACGAAACTCACCCATACACACTTCCCTTCCCCCCACCCCTCTGAGCAGCAGTGATGCAGGCTGACGTCAGGTGGCACACACACACACGTGACACACACACACACACACACACACACACACACACACACACACAGGTGGATTATAGCACATAGAGACACAGGAGGATTAACTGAACACACACACTCACAATCACACTCACAGTCACACACACACACATGATATCTCTGTTTCACATTTGCATGACAGTGTTTTCACAATGAGCTAACTTGACCTTTGACCTCACACTCTAAATAGGACTACCGCAGCGGTAGTTTAAGGACTCATGGGACAGATCAGCCAGGGACAGGCCCCGCCCCCGACACATCCTCCAGCCAATCAGAGCTCTGGATTCAGTGACTGTTACAAAGACACACTTAACATTTCTTATTTAAAATTACGCTCACTGATTAAATAAATGAATTAATAAACTTGTTTGATAAATTCATTCTGGGTGAACTGGTTGAGTCAGCAGTGTGTGTGTGTGTGTGTGTGCTGCCACCCAGTGATCACACACACTCAACACACAACATCCACCTGAGACTTCTCTCTCTGCATTTTACCTGCTGATGGAAAGTAAAAACTCCTCTTAAAGTAGGATTTGTTGGTTGCAATCTGGTGCTGCTTTCTGTTTTTTTGTTAAGTCCCACTCTCACACATTGTTATTGACTATTGACATAATGAAATAAAAAACTCCAGGCAGAGGTCAGCATCTCTGCAGATACACTCCCAGAAACAAGAAAACAGTGGTGATATAGTTTGTTTTCTAGTCTTCCAACTACTCAAAGGACTTTATCACTTAAAAAACAAGTCAACATATCCCTAAAGTGATGTTCAAATATATATAGAAAGAAAAACACTCAAGCAAAAACTAAATATCATACGAAAAAGTAAACTTAAATACTTCAATAAAGTATAGAGCTAAAATATAAATGACAAACTTAAAATATTAGGATATAGAGTTCATGTACCAACAGAATCATTAATCCAGGAAGTTAGCACAGGAAACGGTGAAAAGTTAGAGGGGAAAAGCAGTTTGGAGGGAAATAATCAAACATTTTTAGGTTTCTACAAGCAAAAAGACTGTAGCACAATAAGAAAACAGATTACAGTGGACGAGAGACACCAGCAGGGGGCAGTGGTGCAGCTAAAATATGATGCTGTAATAAAAGAGAAGAAGAAGAAGAAGAAGAAGAAGAAGAAGAAGAAGGTGACGTGGAGAACAGCTGATTGTGACGTCACTCGTCAACATGGCGGACTGGAACAGAGGTAATGTTGTTGTTGTTTGTCTCTTTCTTTCTGTCTTTCTTTCTTTGTGTGTTTTTTGAAACGTTACCTGGATGTGAAGCGTGTCCGGCGGGGCGGAGCTGCCGCTCACAGCCGGCTGAGGTGAGTGTGTGTCCGGGGAGAGGAGGCAGGAGAGCGGCCTGGAGAGAGAGAGAAGACCCGCAGAGCTGAGAGGCTCACTGACATCTGACTGTGGTAGTTTACATCCAAACACACCGAGGAAGAGCCTCTGTGTCTGATAGAGGCTGGTAATGTCTGCACAGACACTAAAGACCTCTCGGTTTCTGTAAAACCACAACTAAAAAATTGTCAGTCTGCTGTCAAAAAGGCCTGTAAAAACAGGAAAATATTCATAAAGCAGATGCTGAAATCAGAGAATCTGAACACGTTTTCTTGAAAAATTACATCAAATTTAATAATAATTGATTAGTTATTTGTTTATCATAATGTCAGAAAGTGGTGAAGATTATTGATCAGATATTTAATTTTGTCCATAACCAAACGATATTCATTTAAATGTCATAGAGAATAAAAGAAATCAGAAAACATCCACATTTGAGAAGCTTAAATGGAAGATTTTGATCACTCTTTGTTAAAAAATTAAATGTTGACAACTAATCAACTAATTGCAGCCTGAACTTGTATTACAGACCAGGTGGACTGAAGACTTAAATATATTAGATATTTATTATTAAATATAATAAATTTAAAGTCAAAATCTTCAACAAGCGGATGGACAAAGTGAGCACTTTAACCACGGTTTCATTTTGAAATCCTGTGTGTGTTTCAGGTCATGGCTCCGTGGACGACATGCTGGATGCTGAGAACAAACGTCTGGCTGAGAATCTGGCCACAAAAGTCTCCAGACTGAAATCTGTGAGTCACAACCAACAATCACTTTCTGCTCTGATTTGTGACTGTATATAAAAAGTTCATTATAATAAAAGATCAGCCTTTTAACATCTGTTTTGTCTCTGAATCCGACAGCTTGCGTACGACATCGACAGAGAGGCTGATGATCAAAACGAGTATCTGGACAACATGGTGAGTCCCTGCGCTCTGCGTAATAAATGTGATTTAAATGCAGTGTCCTGGTTAAAGAGCTGGTTTCTGATTGGCTGGGAGTAAAATCATAAATGTGTCATCTGTACTTTTTCTCAGATCATTTCTTCCATCTGTCTTCATGAAAAACAAACTGACTTTGTTTTGCATTCAGATGATTCAGAGCCATCATCGCTTTTAAAGCGTCACAGTTTGATGGATGACTAATAAATGAAATAGTTGTTTTTCCTCTGTGTGACACTTGAAATGAATAGGGATGGTAAAATTAGACATTTGTGAAATCTTTAGTTTGGCATTTTGTCCGTCACCATCGTTGGAGCCAGAAGTGATTTTGATTAAAGGGTGAAGCTACTTTGGTTTGCAAGGTGCATCCATAATTCATGCTAACTATAATTAAATTGATTTAACATAATTTACTAAACTGACGTCATGCTTTGTTGGAGAAACGAGTGACTGAAACCTTGAACTCATTAGGAAAATGTTGATGATAACAAATCAAGTGAAAGGTA
The DNA here is from genome assembly GCA_037176925.1 of Amniataba percoides. NCBI lineage: Eukaryota > Metazoa > Chordata > Actinopteri > Centrarchiformes > Terapontidae > Amniataba > Amniataba percoides. Next base: position 2,676,878 of record JBAJHX010000081.1, on the reverse strand, counting down.
GGATCACTTTCTCATAGACCACTACACATTCGGACTTCCCTTTGCAACCAGTGGCGTCCCCCCTTGTTTGCAGGATTAAGGCAGTTCTGCATTTGTTTTTCAGTCAACATTATTTGAACAATTCATGGTATCAGATATGTCCAATTAACTCCTCTGGATTTAAATGCATTTGTTTAATATGTTATATTTGTATGTTGGAGCTAAAATGTGTAAAATGTCTGAAATAGAGGCCTGGTTCTCTGTTCAGTTAAAGTTGTTTCATTATCTGAGTGTTTGTATGATACATCAAGTCTTTTTCTCCTCAGGACTCAAACTTCTTGAGTACGACAGGCCTGCTGAGTGGCAGCGTGAAGCGTTTCTCCACCATGGTCCGGTCTAGCAGGGACAACCGCCGTATCCTCTGCTACGTCTCCGGCGGCCTGGTCCTGGTCTTCTTCCTGCTCTACTACATGGTGTCCAGGATTCAGCGCTGACGAGAGTAAAAGATCGGCCAGGAGACTGTAGACTGACTTTAAATCTGATTCAAATCATCTCCCTGGTTTTCCTGCACGAAGAAATTACATTCTTATTCCACAACAAAGTGAGAAAACAAACAGAAAGTAGAGAGAAAAGATACTGGTGCAGGGGAAATGGTAGCAGACGAGGTCATACCAAAGTCCTTATATGGGAGGATGGAGCCTGAATGCAGCCTGACAAGAAGAAGCATCCACCACTGCTGAATGAACCGGCTGATGAACCTTTGAGACGAGAAAAACTCACCCTAAAAACCTGTTTTATCACGTCGTATCTGTCTCTGATCCAGATTACTCAATAATTTAAAGACAGGTTTAAACTGCTTCTCTGTTCAAACTGTAAAAGTGACAAAAGTACAAAAATCCTATACAACACAGGCTTAGAATTATTTATTTTTCAATGTGCTGCTGATAAATGTTATTTTCTCACATAATATTGCTCAAGAGAAATGAAGGAGCGACAGCTGCGAAGAAATCAGATTATAAATTGTGAGTTTTGGTTGTGAATCATCTACATCAAGATCTTTAACATAAGAAGTTTCATTGGAAGTGTTATTCTGAGGTCAAAATATTTTATTTTATTATTTCATTTCAGCACAAAAAGTTTTAAGAATATTTTTCTGAGTAAAAATACTTATGTCGAAGGGATTTCGTGTCTCTCTTTGTCACCTTTGGGTCAGCAGGTAGCACTTATAAACATGTAAAGAAATGTTATTGATGCTGCAGTTGCTTACAGGCGCTACAAACTTTAACATGATCTTATATTTCTTATTCTTCTTATTTTTTTTTCTTCTCTTCAGTTGTGTATTACTTTAGTTTGATGAGCAGTTTTAGTTCAGCCTGTTTCCTTCTGATATTTCATATTAAATGTTGGGACCTTTTTCAGTTTATAATTTGCAGAGATATTTTTTATGACTATATTTTATCTTCCACATCCAGTAGATCAGTAGGTGACCGCTGAAGGAGATTTAAGAGGGTGTGTTTACATTCCAGCTCTAAGGGCTGCTAATCAGCCACAGATGATGTTTAATATGAATATTAATACATGTAATAAATTGTTTTAATTGGTAAACTTGTTGTGGATAATTGCTCCTGCCTGGAAATGATGTGTACTAAAAAACATTTTATAAAATGGCTTTCAGTACTAAAAAAAAAGCTTATTTTTCTTTCAATAATCATATATTTTGGGAAAGATGTTATTTTATATCTAAATGAGAATAAGTTATATTTCAATAAAAGCGCATACAAGACCGTTTTGAATGATCAAATCAAGTAAATTTCAACTGAAAAAAGTTTTCTTTTGAGTCTTGTGTATATATATAAAACAATATTATTTGTGTCAGTATCATTTACCTATAAGAGGGACTATATGCTCTTTTCTAAATTCTTTATATTAATATATGCAATGATTTAATGAATGAAAATGTGGATTCATTGATAAAGTTATGTACTTCTTAATTTTTCACTGCTTTAAGGTCTTTAATAGAAGAAAGAAACTGTGAAACACACAGAACCTATGTTCAACTCTCATGTACTTCAATTTGTGTATTTTTCTTTTTCTCCAAGAATAAGAGTGTGATTTCCCATAAAGTCAAAACGTTTAATGTATATTAAGCCATAAAGCTTCAGACTACACAGTGGAAAACTAAATGAAAAGTAGTTTCAGTATCATCATCATTAAAAACATAAAACCTTAAAATCTTCAATGATCTCATTAAAAAATATTAGTTTTTAAAATCTTCAATGATCTTTACTCGTGTTGGTTGTTTTGTCCGCGGTGTGTCGCTTCGGCTGCGCTCGGCTCCACTCGGCTCTTTTCGGCTCCTCTCGGCTCTGCTCGGCTCCACTCGGCTATTTTCGGCTCCTCTCGGCTCTGCTCGGTCATTTCCGGAGCATCTCTTCAACAAAAACACAGCCGAGCGGCCTTCGTCTCTTCGGGTTTCCTCCATTATTCCTCCAACCTCCCCGTTAAAACCGTGTAGAAAACCTTTTTATTTTTTGAGTCGTCGCCGGGCTCCGTGTTCCGGGTCCTCCCCCTCGGTTCGTCCCAGGCTCGGCTGCTCTCGGACCGCGCTCCGCCGCTCGGCCGCGCTCGGCTCTCGTCGGTTGGGCTTCATGGACGAAGCGGACTCGGCCACGAAGGCGCTCGGGCTGGATGAACCGCCCCTCGGCATGGCGCCGGCCGACGGCTCGGATACCGAGTCGGAGGCCGAAGTCACCACGATGGCCGTGATGGCCGAACCGGGAAACATCGACATGGGAGCCGAGTCCCTGCCGAACCCGGACGACGCCGAGGCGGCGTTCGCAGGCAAGGAAGGCGGGCTTTCGGTGGCGGGAGGCCGGGGAGCCCTTTAGCCTCCAGTCGGTGTCTAAACCGAGACATCTGCAGAGTGTAAAACTTAACAAAAAGAACCAGTAAATCTCACACCGAGCTGCTTTTTAATAAACTGAACCAGCATCTTAAATTCTGCAGATTTGTGGTGCATAAAAACACGCCAGCCGCCAAACTCCCTTCAAATACTGGGCAATTTAAGGATTTTAACCTACTAGTACCGTATATCTCACATATATCAGAGAATATGAATTTATTTTACTAAGTGACAAGTTTTCTCAAATTCGGCAATGATAGAAGTTATTAATAAACCACCCAACATTACAATTATAACTTTAAATGTTTTCCAATCAGAGCCCCACACTTCCCAGCGTGTAAACAGGATGTTAAAATAGTCGGCAGGATAAGATGAACTTTGTCTATATTTTAATTAACTCACACATGCCGAATTGAAGAGCAGACACTTTAAACAAGTGCTGACTCACTAAACTTTTATTATGTTCAATTTTAATATGTACTCTTTAGTTCTTCACGTTTATAATCTCATATATTGAATGGAGTTTGGTGAGGGTAACTTTATTCATGCTTTCTCCAGTGGACAGTTAATGATTGAGTAAAATTAATGAGCACTGGTGTTTCATGTATCTGTCATTAATTTTCAATAACAATATTAAATTATGGATCAAATTAAATTCTTTCTAAATGTATGTCTGAAATATTGAAAATGCAGCTAAAAATGAGAGTACTTTATAATTTCCAACATTGTGCAGTCGAAAGTCAGAGACAGCAGCTAAAAACTATTGATTTGACTTATTGAACATATTCTGGCACATATAATAGTAATAGTAAAGGTCTTGTATATTGATCAATATTGATCATTTCCTGCATTGATCTGTGTCACCCTACATACTAAAGTTCATAAAGCTCTAGTTTGACTGTGATATTATGATGTTAACCATGATAACTGTAGCAGTCATACATACATACAGCAGAAATATCTGAATATCAATGTGGTGATTAAATATTTTAATATTTGTCTTTTAGAGGTGACGGCTGTGACGGTGGCGGACGTTCAAGCTGCAGACGACAATGTTTTTACCACCACGGTTGCCACGTCAGGAAGTCTCCCTGAACACATGCTGGTAGGTCAAAGCATGCTGGCGGTCACACCTGTCAGGTCAGCTTCACTGTTTTCTGTACAGACTGTACTAACATGATGTTTCTTTAAGACTCATTAACAACCTCAGAGAAAACAGCCAGCTTTTCTCTCGGTAACACTTTTACTTTGGAAACTGGGTCATTGCGAATTCATGTCAGCAAAAAAACTGCAACTGAGCTTCATTTTTTTAAAATAATATGTGTTTAAAGGCACCGTACGGTTGAGAAACTGTATGAAATAACTACCTGGCTGTTAACAAAAATGTAAAATAAAGAGTGAGTGAGTTACATTTCTGTTCAGCTGACCACTTTCAGAATAAAATGCATCAATGTTATGTTCAATATGAGGTTTAGTTCAGTTAAACATAGTAAGAAATCGGTCAACACGCTCCTGGAAACACTCAAAGCTTCAGTTGAAACAGTTCAAGCTGCCGTCTGCTGGTTAAACAAATGTGACAAACAAATCAATTTGAGTTATTTTGACCTCTGACAAATTTTAAATACCCAAACAAACCTTTGATATCAAAACATCCCTGCTGGATAAAAGCTCGACAGTCAGTCTGCACAGAGCCCAGCAGGCATCAGAGACACACATTTTTAATCATTGACGCTTCAGTTAGTATCAAGAGGAATCAGTCACTTATACCCTTATTAATCATTATTTTTCATAATTAATTACATAATTAGAGAACAGGCAAGATATTTATGCAGTTAAATTTCAACACTTCTTCATCATCGTGGTGCTGCCTGACTTCTCTCTCTAAAACCTCCCAAAGATGTTCATCCTAAGTGTGTATACTGTGTGTGTGTGTGTGTGTGTGTGTGTGTGTGTGTGTGTGTGTGTGTGTGTGTTGCAGAGCGGGAGGACGACCCTCCAACTGAGCGAAGGTCTCAGCACCCAGAAGGCCACTTTGATCGTGGTTCACACCGATGGCAGCATCGTAGAGGCTGCTGGGCTCAAGTCTGCTGCCGCCATCGCACAAGGTACCTGTGTGTGTGTGTGTCTGTGTGTGTGTGTGTGTGTGTGTTACAGTTTCGCTGTCTTTGAGATGCCCATATTGCACCAGCATGTTAAAAAACAAATATAAAAACCAGACCTTGAAGGACATGTGTATCCACGAGTCTCTCAGGCTGATCTGGGTGTGTTTGTTTCTTCCCCCTGTGCGTCCCTCAGGCCCACAGACCCCGCCCACCCCGCTGACGCCCCCCCAGGACAAAGACTCCTGCTCCAAGTACAACTGGGACCCGTCGGTCTACAACAACGAGCTGCCGATCCGCTGCAGGAACACGAGCGGAGTCCTCTACAAGAGCCGCCTGGGATCAGGTGAAGATCAACGGAGAGAAGAGACCGAGATTTAGTGTTTTATAAAAACAGTTTACAACTTTTTAACAGACTTTTGAAAAAATGAATTTACAAATATAACAGATGTTTTTCAAGATAAAATGTTCTTACACATTACTGTAGCATCATGGTGAAATAAGGATGTTCACTATTAGTTTTCATTTTAAATAGACACCTAAGAATCCTACTTTAAGTAAAAGAGAAGAAAACAAATGCAGTGTTGAGAGATCTAATCAAATCCTTCACAAATAAAATCACAGATTTAAAAAATACAAATTTAAAGTACAAATTTTGCACTGAAAGTGTCACAGAAGTGAAGGTAAAAAAAGGTGTTAGTAGTTAAATGTACTTTAGTATACATTCTGTTTACTTAGCAGAAGATGAAGCTCATAAGAGTCTCATGTCCCTCCAATATCTGAAGAGCTTCCTGAAATAACTCACTTCACTGCTCTGTTGTTCTGTGTTGTTGGGTGTTTTGTCCAGGGGGCAAAGGTCGCTGCATCAGACACAACCAGCAGTGGTTCACTCCCACTGAGTTTGAAGCTTTGGCGGGAAGAGCGAGCAGCAAAGACTGGAAGAGGAGCATCAGATACGCCGGCCGACCTCTGCTCTGCCTCATACAGGTGCTGCTGCACCACTTACACTCTGTGATGTCTTACTACAGGCTGTTTATAAAGATGGATGACATTACAGCTCCAGAGTGAAGGCAAAACATCTGGATCAGCCTCTGGTTGCTGGTTGCAGTACAGGAAATAAGCCCCGTCCCCTCAATGTTAGCAGGGACAAACTAAAAAAACCAAACTTCAAATAAATAAGATGGTTTCTGTCAGTTTAAGTTGTTTTTTATCATGCTGATGTTCATTTTAATTTGACACCTGCAGACGTCTTTTCAGAAACATATACAGAGCAGGGGCACTTTCTTTAGCAAGTGATTGTTAGCTAACAGTCTCTTATTATTGATTACTCGCTGACCGAATCAGACAGGTGTGTTTGTGGGACTTTGATAATGAGGCTCCTCCCTCTGATCCCCCCCAATGAGAGATATTTTGGACTTTTGTACAGCAGGAGGAAATGGAGACATGTTGTCCGTCTCTACAAACACATGAAACAAAAAGCTTCATCAAGTGGGGATTAAATGTGTGTGTGTGTGTTTGTGTGTGTAGGAGCGTATCCTGAACCCCCACGCTGCTTCCTGTACCTGTGCAGCCTGCTGCGATGACCTGACAGGGGTGAGTCCTGGTCCTGGTCCAAAGGAACTTTCAGGATCAGTGAACAGCTCAGATCAGTGTGAAGGAAAAAGACTGTTTATCATTCAGTGAACAAGTGATGAAAAAAGTAATATGTTTGTGAATTAATTCGTTATCAGTGTCAAAAACATCTGAAATTGCAGGAAAATATTCAAACATAATTTGCTCAGTGTTTTTAGGCTGGGCACTTTTCCACCTTTTTATTTAATTAGAGAATACAAACATGCGTATTTCTGTTTATTTTGGTCGCATTTGATCAGTTTCTTCTTAATTAAAGTTATGTGACCTGCTTAAATTTCCATGAACCATCAAGTGGCAGTTCGTGATCTGAAGCTGAATAGACTCGACACCCATGTCACACATAAGTGACTGACTGACAAATTCAGTTTATTACAGAGTGAAACTTATTTGCCTTCTCTAATCATTTTTGGTGAGGTACAAGTGAAGCCTTTTTCTGTGTGCTGCAGCATTAGAAGACTTGATTGAGATTATTTTTCGTTCTTGTAACTGGGTTTTTGTTCGGGGTTTGCCTCAAAATGTGCAGCGTCTGATTAAATGCTTTATGTTTCTTTGTGCACTCAGACAGAGGGCATAATGGGAGAAGCTCAGAGGGGCCAAATTATCTAATTTTCTTCCATTATGACCATTTTTGGCTTCATACTCTGCTGCTGGGAGAGAAGAAAAAAGTCCACTTGACATCCAAAATAGAGAAAAATGAGGCTTCTTTTATTATAATTTGGCAGGTTTGAGGCTCTCATTGAACTCTGGTTCCAGTTTCTGTGATGTGATTTTTTCCCCTCTGTTTTATTATAAACTGAACCAGTT
>JBAJHX010000081.1:2626833-2666663 GCA_037176925.1 Amniataba percoides | reverse complement strand
TGTTATTGGATTAGATCATTCACTGTCATTTTCAGGGAATATTAACAATGACTAAAAGTACTTTTTAAATTATTTTCCAAATTAATTCTACTGGAAAATGATCAAAATAAAGTTTAAATATTGTTTGAAATTCTCTTTTTAGCCCTTTTCAAATCGTTAAAGATTGATTGGGTTGATTGATTTTAACAATAAAGCTGAAGAATCCCACAAACTCCACCAGTAACCTTTATGTAGGTAGATTTTTTTTTTCTCCCAACCAAAAACTTTCTCTTGTGATCGTAAGTCTTCCAAATGATCTACCTCTTTTCTGAAAATGCCCCCAGACTGAACATAAATATTAAGAGCACTGATGAGATTTACCTGTGAGAACGAACACACACAAACACCTTTCTCCCCGGGACATGTTAAAGCAGAGCCCGAGATGGATGGTCGGTTATTTTTGGACTTGTCTCGTTCTCAGCGGAACTCCGAGCTGTCGGCGACCGCACCGCCGCAGGAATCAAACCAGACCTTATAGAGGTATTTATGTAGGTCAGGAGTGAACGTATGGAGGACGCACAGACACGGCGACCTGGATTTGTTTTGGACCACCTGCTCTGTTTCGATTGTACATGCTCCACACCTGCATCACATATCCGGAGGACTGATGTAAACCTCGGTCGCCGTCACAGCGGGCGTCTGATGAGCTGTCATTGAGACCCGGCATGTTCGCGCTGCCTCCCGTAGGGCTGAAACTCAACATGAGGATCACGTTTTCTCACATTTAGGCAGATTCACCTCCTGCAATCGGACTCGTTTCCCCCTCAGCCGTCACTTCACGTATCTTTTCCACGGCCAGATCGATTACAGAAGAGTTTTTTGGTTTTTACGTGACATTTTGAAGACTTCCACACGTTGTCTAGGATCAAAAATCAAACAAATATATATGTGATAATATAATTCAGCAGCATTTTTATATTTATGACTGTAAATAAATATTGACTTAACATTAAAATACCTAAAATGCTGAATCAGGAGGGACCCAGTCTGTAAATTGATTAATTTTTTCAGTTATTATCATGAAGAAATTGAGGCTCATATTTAAGGATTTGTGGCCTTTTTTTTATTATCTTAGTGAATATTAATGAGATGTTGGACTGTTGGTTGGAGAAAACAAAACATCTGAAAACGGAGGTGAACATTTCTACAGTTTCTAGAGACAAAAGAGAAAATCATTTACTGCTCAGATGTTAAAAAAAAAAAATCATCACGTAGATGAAGCTGAAATAAAAACGTCATTTGCACCAGGAATCGAGGAAGGAAGTGAAGTATCGAGGTCCCACCTGCCTGACTCGATCAGTAATCAATAATTAGGAACTTTTAGATACCGATCACCACCTAAAAGTAACACTTCATTTCCTCTTGGCTTTATTACTCTACATTAAATTACTTAAAAGAGGGGCCTCACTTTGATTGACAGCTGTCAATCATGACGTTTCACACTGTTTTTAAAGCATCAAACTTACTGCTTGGAAAAATAAACTTTGAATCTGAACAGCCTCTTTTGTTGTCCGCCATCTTTTCTGAAAACTTTTTAAAAAAAACTCTTCCTCTTTCTTTCTTCAGTGTTGACGGCGTTGCCTGCTTTGGCCGTGGCTCCTCAGCCGGTTCAGGCCAAGGTGACGGTGGCGGCGGTGGCGGCGTCTCCGTCGGCGGGGCTGGTGAGCGGCCTGGAGGTGGGGCCTGTGGGGGGGGCGGGGCCGGCGGTCAGCGAGGGGCAGAAGAACACCTGGCTGTACCTGGAGGAGCTCGCCAACACGCTGCTGAGCAACGTGCAGCAGCTGAAGGCTGCTATCGAACAGGCCAAAAACTCCTCAGGGGACATGGCAGGGGTCAAAGGTCAGCCGGGCAGGAAGGAGGTGAGAGCACACACACACACACACACACACACACACACACACACACTGACAAACATTGTGAGATTTCCATCAATAGTGTTCACCTGAAATTAAATTATTACACATCATAGTCAGAATTAAAAATGATAATGAGACTTTTTTTGTTATTGACTGTGTGTGTGTGTGTGTGTGTGTGTGTGTGTGTGTGTGTGTGTGTGTGTGTGTGTGTTCAGTGTGCTCTCACGCAGACGTTTCAGAACCAGATCTCGTTTCAGCAGCCGGACGACTCGGAGACAAAGAGGAGCTCCGAAATCACAGAAATCATCATCAATGTATGACGCGCAAACACACACACACGCGTAGTTTAAAGTTGTGAAAACTTTATCGAAACGAATATCAAACCTTAAAGCAGAACTCTGACCTGAGATTTCCTCCCCTGAATTTAACTGGATTATCACCTCTGATGGAGAAACTAAAGAAACTAAAACTTTCTCTCACTCTGCAGCAGATGTGTGTGAACTGCGGTCGGGTGGCGATGAGCGAGTGTACGGGCTGTCACAAGGTCAACTACTGCTCCACCTTCTGTCAGAGGAAGGTAAGATTCACCAGAACCAAGCCTTAAGAGAAAAATTAACTGACAGACACAGGCAGCCAAAACACTGAGACATCAGAGACGTTGGACAACTTGAGCTGCGTCACAAAATGTGTGATTCTGAAATCTGAATATGACAGAAAACACAATCTCATTGACTTTAATTTCTGCAAAAATAAATCAATGTTCTCAACAGGTGTCAAAAGGGGAAGTTGAACAGCCTTTTTCACAGGTTTTATTTGTTTACGCAAACTTGAATAAGTAATAATAAAGATTAGAAATGTAAAATTATGATGCCAAAACTAATGAATAGCTCAGACATGATATTAACCAATAGACTTTAAATAAACATTGGCATAAATATGTGTTTAAATCAGCCATATTCAGTCTCATTGTTTCACTGTTTTACTTTTACTGCAGATGTTCGTAATTCATGAAAAAGATTGATTTAAATACAGAATCACCACTGCTGCAAAAAGGTTCTGAGGGTTTCTACATAAAATTACATAAAAAATAAGAAAATGAAAAATATTTTTAACAAAATGTAGCACTTGAAAACAGTATGATACCACTCTACTTGGCTGATGTTTTTAGATGGACATACTTATTATGATTCCTTTTGGATAAAAATGTGAGTGAAATAAAGATAATATAAAAAAATACATAAACTGCACGTGCTCTCCTCTAAATTGGCTCAAAGTCCATCAGACAAATAAATCTCCTATAGAAATCTTTACACAAATAATATGTTTACTAGTGGAGGCAGGAGCAGGAACAGAAACGTGCTACTCTGAACTGATTACCTGATGATCAATGCTGATGAGGTGATCAATAAATAAATATGTTGTTACGCTATCAGGATGACAGTTAAAAGAAATGCATGAAAATCTGTAAACTCAAAGATCAGGTGGTTTTTATTTTCTCTGCAGGACTGGAAGGATCACCAGCACACCTGCTGTCAGTCAGGAGGGGGCGTGGCCGGGCATGAGGAGGAGCCAATCACAGCCATCGACATGGACAAAGTGAAATGAAGGTGCAGCGGGCTGCATAATAAACACAAACCATGGGGGGTCATCAGACAGGAAGTCCTCACTATTACAGACACTTAAAATCTCCTAAAAGTCCTCTTTGCTGGAGCTTTTATTGCGAAAGTTCCCCCATTAACTTTACATTTATAGGCAGAAATCAGGTTTTTTTCCTCATTCACTTCAATACAGCATGATCACTGCAGCAGGATCTAGTGGACAATAGAGGAACTGCACACGAGGCAGATCTGAAGTTAATCAGTAATTATCAGAACTTAAATACTCTTAGTGCATTATAATGTTTCCTTAAGTCAGATGATGAGATGAAAAAAAGGTTTGCAGCTGTAACCGACTGTTATTTCCATTATTCATCAATCTGTCATTTCTTTTCTCAATTTAGTTCATTATTTTGTCAGTTAAAACAATAATGATAATAATAATTCTTTATATTTTGTCTCCCCTCTCTGCAGTTTTATTAAACTTTGTTTTGCAGCCATTTTTACTTTTGATACACAGATTTAAATCTCCAGACCGTTTTGGTTAAACAAAGGTCAAACGCATCGATAAAGTAAAGATCTTATTACATTAACCTCACCGTACCCTGGCCGATACTTAGAGATGAAATATCTGTCTATTGTTGATGGTACTGCTTTTTTGTTTTGTTTTTTTATATAATTATGATGAATTGGGACGTGGTTTGTGCCCAAAATGTGACCCAGTTTTTATTAGGTCAAAGTTTTGCCTGTTTTGTACGAAGATCCCTGAAAGACTCTTTGTACGAGATATTATCTTGTGTGTGCAAGATTAAAAAATAATCGTCTTCTAGGAATTTGAAGTTCTCTTTTTTTATTTTTTAAGTCGTGAGTCAAACCCAGAAAACCTCAAACTTAAAAACCAGCAGTTGTTGATTTTGTAAATCCAGAGCTGCCAGTACTAAATAATTAAAAGAAACTGGAGTTCACTTTAACATTTGTGAGCATGTAATGCATGATGGACAGCTGATGTTTTGTCCCAGTTAGTGGATGAGATGTCGGCAGATTTCAGGGGGAATCCTGTAACTAAATAAAGGACATTTTCATTATATTTTAATTAGAAAATTAACCAAATTTAGTGCTGGATTTTCATTTTAATGTCCGGTTTGCATGTTTCATGTAGTACAGTGTATTTATATGACAATGTTTCACTGTCCACAAACTTTTGGCCACGTAGTGTATTTCAGGTCCATCAGGTTCAGTCTAAATTTTAACATCTTTGTCTTCCAGTTTACTGAATTAAATAGAAAATGAATAAACAATCACCACAGATAAACACGACTTTAATTAATCATCACAACCTGGACGTTAAATCCACCTTGTTTCCTATCAGCCCTTATTATCTGACTCAGAGTTCAGGACGTAATTTCTTCTGTCACAGGAGACTTCTGTCTTTATTCATCTCCTCAGATGTTTATTCAAATCGTTGATTTATTAATGAAATACAAATTTCAGGTTTATTTTTATCCCGCTGGAGTCTCAGAGGGAAACTCTGCTTCGTCCCTCCTGGAGGACTCCAGCAGACACATTCACGTATTCAGTTCCACGTTTATTCTTTTCAATTCACTTTTCTGTGTTTAATGTCTGAGGATTTTAGGGGTTTTTTTATATATATATTTTTGACAGTCAGCAGTGAAGTGATCTGTCACAGTGAGTCTGGTTGAATCACCTCAGACATGATGACATTTGATTTTGCTGCGTCGGCGAGTCCCAGCGGCGCTCAGGTGTCTGACTGTGACATTTCCTGCGTTAACAGCCAGGTTAACCTGACCTGTAAATGTAGGGCACCTAAAAAGGAGAAACTTTGAACAACTTCTAATAAGTTTTTCTTGTGTTGTGTAACTCAAGTTCAAGTCCCATTAACTTCTGATAAACTTGTGTGAATTTTGTCATCTATTAATCTGGAAGCAAAACAGGAAAATCTCTTAATTACCAGGTCAAATGTAACTTAAATACTTTTACATAAGTACTGTACTTAAGTGCAGTTTTGAGTTACTCTTCCTTTACTTGAGTATTTTTATTTCATGCTACTTAACATTTGAACATTTGACGTCACTGCATTTATTTGATAGCTTTGGAGATCCAGACAATTAATACAAGTATTGTTGAACATTAGTGTAATCAGTTAATGTGATAAACATCTTTTGATGGGACTGATTTATTTTTAATTATATTTAAATGCCAGTACTTTTGCAGTTTTTTTTTCACTTAAAGGACCAGTGAGTAAGTTTTAGGAGAGAACCAGGAGGATTTGTTGGACTCGTGAATATCTAAAGTTTGTCCTGCTGCTGTAAAAACTTTGATTTTACAGCAGCAATGATTTTTATTTGAGTTTATATAATGTTTTAAGGAAAGTCCTACTGGCATCAGAAATGGGACATAATATTGAGAACTAGTGTAGAATCAGCTGAAACTGAAGATTCGCTGAGTTTTCGTTAGAATAAGTCTTCATATCTGCAGAGTGAGTGTGTCCTCTTCATGTTAGACCCTCATTTTTCTACAGTAGCCCTGAATGGACAAACCAAACACAGTCTGTTGCATTTTTATGTTCACATTGTTCCTTTTAAATAAATTATCTGAGTGCTTCGTCCAATGCTGGTTAATGGCCAGTATGAACATAAGGAATTTTTAGAGCAAGTAGAAGCAGTTAAATCGAACATACGGCCATGAGAGGATTGTTTTAGGAAAAACTAGAACAACAGTGAACTTCCTTTAATATAAAGAAACATCTTTTTTTATATTTATCTCTGCAGGGGTGGACAAAGCCAAGGAGTTTTAAAATGATCTGATGAAAGTGTGTGTGTGTTTGTGTGTTTGTCAGTCAGCCCTCTGAGATTTCAGCTCTTTTTGACTCTGATGAAATCTGCTGAGAAGCTTTTAAAGCTTCACGTTTGTTTGTTGTCTCATCATCAAACTTTAATGGCCTTCAGCTGACTGTGTGGATCCACAAAGATCCAGCAGGGACTCTGAACGTCGCGTCTGAGCAGCTCTGACGTAGTTTTATAATGAGCTTTGGTGTGTTTGTTTCATACTTATAGAGGTGTATGTGTGAGCAGATAGATAGCATTAATTTGGACTGTCAGTGCCATCACGAAAATGATTGGTATATCTACTTATTTTAGGGAGAAATGTGATGAATACTCACCTGTCTAGAGGTGAGTATTTAAACCTCATACCTGTGTATAAGCGCCATTTTACAAACATCTGATCATCTGGTTGGTTTGACCCCAACACGAGTTTCTGTCAATCAAACTGACCCTGTGCTGCTCTTCACACGTGGATATCCGACTTACTCAGATTAAAATGATGACGATTTGACATGAGGATGGGTTTATTGGTTTTTGGCGGCTGGGTTAAAATGAATACAGACCTGTTGTCAAGGCAACAAGTCTTTGAGCGCAGATGTTATTGTCAGCTGGCTGGATCACGACCAGGACCTTTTTATGATGAACTGTAAACATGAACTAAATTTAAATCCAAACTGCTCATTTCTTTTGTGAGACTGATTAACAATCATAATTATGTCAAATCACTGTGATCCGTTGGTGTAATTATAATTAATAAGAGTTAGACTTGAGAAAGTACATAGAAAAATAAATGTTTGCGCACTAAAAATGAAGCCAAATTAGTTTGAGAGGAAGATAAACTCGATTAAAATCCTGTTTAAAGGACAGGAGAGCTGGACGACTTTAACGTGTCTAATGTGACGTTAAAGTGGGAATTTTAAAATTATTCAATCATACATTGCTTTGATAGTAGTTCTACGATTATCCTGTTAAAGTTTCATCAGAAATATTATAAATTGTGATCTGTGACGATTCACAAACACATTAAACTATTGATCTAATGCCTGCTGGGAATGATGATCAAAATAAAGATGATAAATCAACCCCCGAACTACTTGAAAATAACTGAATAATTCTGAATTAATTATGTTACCCTGAATTAGTTAAACCCAGCATCACTCCACAAACACACAGATCTCGGCAAAATAGCTGTTTTCATGTAAACTTTTATTCTGAAAAGATGAATTTCAACATATAAAATCAGATCTCGTCGGCTGTGCGATGTAGATGTGTTGCTGATCCTCCGAACAGTTTGTTCCTCAGACTGAAGCTTCGTCACAGGAAACACATGAAGCTCAAACAAACATTGCTGTCGTCACGTGTAGAAAAATAAAACCCTCACAGAGGAATGAAACAATGGCAACGTACACACACTACAGAAACTAAATCAGCCACCAGCAGCGTCTCTTTTTGCTGTTTTGCATTTTAAAAATTGTCCGTGCAGCAGCGGCGGCGCCTCATCGAGCGTTTTTGTGGCAGCAGCGATGGAGGAACTTTTTGAAGAAGTTCCTGAACTCGGTGTTGAAGACGGTGTAGATGACGGGGTTGAGGGCGCTGTTGACGTAGCCGAGCCACGTCACCACGCTCATCAGCGCCGCCGGGACGTGGCAGTCCTGACAGCGAGCTCGCATCGTGTGGAGGACGAAGAAGGGAGTCCAGCAGAACAGGAAGGCACCTGAAGAAGAAGAAGATGAAGAAGATATATAAGAAGAAGAGTTATTTACATTCAGACCGCAACCTTAATGTGGTTTTACGAGCATTTCATTAAAAACCTCTTTAAATGGATATAAAAATGACAGTGTGAAGGAGATGCCGTGTAGTCAATTAACTCAGGATTTGAGGCCGAGGATGTAAATTGGCGCCTCTTTAGATACTGGTCTGCGCTCTGAACCATGGTCCAAGCTGGATTTGACCCCGTGACCCTCCGAGTCAAGTCCCTTACCTTCATCTGTGTGTAAACAACAGTCCTGTTTATCCTGGCCCAGCTAAAGATAAGAAGCCACCGTAGCTCCATCACTAGAAGAAAAACATCCAGCTTAAAATCTGTGAGACCTCCTGAACATTGCTCTCAGGTTGGGACGTACTTTTTCTTTATAATACAGACATATTCTCTAAATTTAACATCTTACCTACCAACCATTCAACACCAGTTCAGGTACCTACAAATCTACCGATTCACCATTTATTACATTTATGTAACTGCCTCCAATCTGACAAACATACCTAGCAACCAACATTTATCAATTTACCTTTTACCCCCTACTCACAAACCAGCTTCAAATCAACAAACTGATCTACTTATCCATCAACATGCTACCAGGTTAGATGAGCTAATGAGGTAGATCTACACTTACATATATCTACTGAACAACTTCTAATCTACCTCCATCACCAATTAACCCACCAACTTTCCACACCAGTTTCTCTACCGTCCTGCCTTCTTATCAATCTACCGACTTTGGTGTCAAACTTATTTTAGTTTAGGGGCCACATACTGCCGGATCAGTAAAATCACAGCATAATAACCCAAACATAACGACAATATTTCTCTATGTTTAAATCATTAGTGGAGACCCTATTTTAGGGTCTTTCTACAATAAACTAAAAACACAAAGACCAAAAATTCAGACATCAGCCGGCTGTTTATCTGCCTGATTCCACTGTTGCCAACTCCTCAGCAAGGAAAGTATCTATTGGCTGTTGCTAAATGATTTAATCACCTAATTTGGATCTTACGTGAAACTTTGTATTGTATAGAAATGTGTTTGATGTCACATCACAAAGCGAGCAGCAAACACTGCTGCCTGTGGAAATGAGCTCTTTTGCCTCCGGAGCAGATATCGAATTTACGCTGTTCTTGAAACAAATACTGGACTGTTTTTTAAAAAATTATAAAACATTTGTACTCCTAAACCTGTGGAGCTGCTCTGGTGATGCTCATACAGTGCGACGCTCCAGTGGACTGATCAGGAACAGCAGTTACTTTTATAGAAATCCAATTTATGCCTTTCCTTAATTTTCACACTTATATATTTGTTTGGTTGTATGTTTGACACCCCTGGGTTAGATGAACTTATGGGGCAGAGCTTCAACCTCTTACCTACTAACTTACCTATTTACCAACATATCAACTATTTTATCTACCACTAATCCTTAAATACTGCCTAGCTATCACTTTAATTTACCTACAGCGCACATTAACTTACCTATCTACCTGTCTTCACCCCTTCCAACCTACAAACTCAACTAAGTGTCTAAAAACTGACCAACAAACCTACCAACCTACTTGAGTCTTACCTCATCAATCGACCTACTTATCTACCTGCCATCCTACAAATTTACACCAACCTGCCTATACACTCACTCATGTACCATCCCACCTGTCCAACTACCTACAAACCTACTTAACGATCTATCAGCACGCTGCCAGGTGAGGTGAGATTCACCTACTTATACCTACCTACCTAATTTATTATTTACCAAACTATCAGCTTCCCTACTGAGGAACCTGCCAATTTTCCAAACTATGCATTTAACTACCAACTGTACGCCTGCACCAATATAATCTTCTAATCAGTTTTTTTCTTTATATCATTAAGCTCCTCTCGTGAGATTTGTGAGAACTACCTGCACACTGAAAGTCGTGTCTGACCAAGCTTTACATAATAATTGGATTTCAGATTAAGGAGCTGCCGGATTAGCTGCTGTGTGCTAAAGGGAAGCACTTCTCCGTATTAGGACCAGCGCCGGCTGCTATTAATAGGCCAACCTTTTCCCAACTCATATGTGGACATCAGAGGTGGAGGTGTGGCGTTCAGGTACTTGCAGCTTCTGGACAGACATCAGAAGTGGCGTTCAGGTACCTGCAGCTTCTGGACAGACATCAGAAGTGGCGTTCAGGTACCCATTGTTTTGTAAGGATGGAAAACTTAACTCTAAAGTAACACCTCATTTAAATCTTTGTGAACTGCTGCGGTTGTGATGAAACACACTTAACTCAGACTTCCTGACACATCACTTTTATTGTGTAAGAGATTATGCTTTTAAATTGAGTAGATACATCAGAGTTACTAAAATCTTTTAACATTTGAGGGGTCACGTTGTGCGCTGTTTTACCAGTAGTTCGTATCAGTTTTTGCTCTGAATTCAGAGGACAATCTCATCCAGGATGTATTAAGATGAGCAGGCAATTTGCTGATTAAGCCTGACTTTAAACCTGAATCGTTGCCAACAACTCATTTTAGTTGCATGTTCAGTGGTCTTGAGCATCTTCACTGTCTGATGTTGTAAGATTTAATCATCCTTTCTGTTTCTGCATGTGTGAAAAGCAGAAGGGTTGGTTGACATTTTTTTCTAAAAATGTCGAAAAAGTGTTGCTGGAGTTCGAACTCTTTACGCTGCAAACTTTAGGAAGCAGAATCCCAAAACATTAAGCTTCAGTGTTCGTACTGTTTCACTGAAAGGAAATTTTTTAAACAAGCACTAACCAACAAAGAGGGGTTTGTGGCTGTTAAAGGTGACACAACATGTTGTCAGTAGAAGTGGAAGAAGTTGAAGTTTTCTTCACCAGAACTCACATCTTTACTGTGAGACCGTAAACGTTTGTCATCAACTTCACAAAAAGTTGTTCTTAATACCACCAAGTGTTACTGCGCTTTGGTTCCTTAATCTGCAGGTTTGTTACTCAGTTTGTTGGTAATCCACAGTTGTTTGGAAATTATGCACCCTGACAGGAAGTGAACTCACCCACAACGACAGGAAGCACCTTCATGGCCTTCCTCTCCCGGCTGTTGATCTTGGCCGTCTTCCTCCTGCGAGGGTCGGGGTTGAACTTGATCTCTGCGAAGCTGACCGTCGGCACGGGGCTGTCTTTGAACTCTGATGAGGGGAAGGGCCGGTCTGGGGACGGGAAGGTGGACGGCTCGTCCGGCGTGTCCGTCAGATCCCTCTCTATGATGGGTGGCAGTGGCGGCGGCAGCGAGGCCAGCGGCGGCAGCGAGGCGGCGGCCTCCTGCAGCTTGCGGCAGGCCTGGATGCTGTTCCTCAGCTTGGCTTTACGCGCCTCCTCCCAACGCCGCAGGCCGCGAAACATGCCGCAGTACAGCAGCAGCATGATGGGGCAGGGGATGAAGAAGGAGCACACGGACGAGTACAGGACGTAGTCGTCGTTCTCCAGTTTGCACTCGGTGGGGTCACGGCCCGGCACGTTGTTGATGCCGAACATGACGGGCGAGGCGACGGCCAGGGCCAAGATCCAGGTGGCCGACAGCAGCACCGTCTGCCGCAGGTCCACATGCTTCCTGTTGTAGTTGAGAGGGATTAACACAGCGATGAATCTGCAACAAGAAAGGGAAAATTTATAACCGACTGTACCAAAAGTTTGTCCTGAAGTTGGTGCCGGACTGACATCTAAAAGGTTCATCATCCGGGGAGAAAGAAATATGACAAGGACACCTCGGGACAAACATGCTTGTTAGTCTGAGGTATGTTTGCTCAGATATGGAAGGTGGCACCACTGAAGAGCTTGTCTTCAGGGTAACACTTAATCATAGAGTGGAAATTAATTTGTTTTCATATTTGACCATATTAGTTGTTTTTTTTTATGTCAAATGTCTTTGGTTTCTTGTAGAGGTTTCATACAGATCCTGCTAAATGATTTTCCTGCTCAGAGATAATTAATATGTTGTTCAAATGCCCCAAATAGTTTGAAAAGCTCATCATATATATATGATATTGCCATACACACATATCACATATATGTGTATAGCAAACAAATTGCGCATATAAAAAAAATGGCTATTGTCTTTTTCAGTAAAGTTAGTTGTAGAAAAAAAATTCTCCAACTCTTAACACACTAATTCTAAATAGTTTTGTGATTTTATTTGCATCTTATATATAAAGAAAATGGCGCTTTAGTGTGTCATCTTTGACTGATGTTCAGCATCTTTTTAAGATAATTCAGTCCCTTTTATCCAGCATCGAGCAGTGCCTGCAGGTATTCCTGTCAGGCTGCATAAATCCCCACCAGTCTTTATCAATAAGGTAAAGCAGCCTGCATGTCGCTTCAGAGGTGACTCTCAGGGCAAAAACAAGCCTGTTAAGCACTCACGGCTGCTCGTTAAGCTCATTGCTGAGAGGCAGTGATGACTGCAGGCGACTCAGACGAGTGTCAACATTTATCATCAGATCTTCTTTCATGTGGACGACAGCAGCAGGGCGGTGAGAGGACAGCGGTCAGAGAGACTTCACGTAACGCTGAATGTGTATTTTTTAAACTAGTCATGATTGAGATATCCGAGTGTTACATGGACTCAGAGAGGAAAGTAACTGAAATGAGGTGATTGAGAAGAGCTCTGGACACAAACTGTAGGGAAGAATAAAAAATATATAAAGTTAAACTTCACACAGTTTTAACACAGGAAGCTCTCCTGCAGTGAAAACAACAGAACATCAGACTTCATTATGTTTCACATCTTATCTGATTGATAGGCATCACCTGTGTGGCCTCTGAAATCCATAAATATATAAAAACAATAATAATAACAACCTTTTTTAATAAAGCAGCTCAAAGTGTTTCATAAAACAAAGAAAGGAAAGAGCAGACCATTTAAAAAATACAAAAATAAAATGCTATAAAAACTATAAAAACATCCACCTTTAACCATCATCTTCATATTGCCATTGTTCATATTTGACCAGGAGGTTGTTTTCCTGTCAAAATAAATCTCGCTGACCTGAATCCTGACAGAATCAGAGCACTTTTGTTTTTTTATCGTTCCCGAATGAATCAGATTCACGGACACTTTGACCTCTCTCAGCAGGAAAATCACAGGTGGAACTAATAACATTAATGATGCTTCGTTTCAGCAATTACTGCAGTTCAGCAATCAATAAAGTTATTAGTTTCACTCGTGATTGACACGTCTGCTGTGGCGGTTAGTTATTTAACCTTTAGTTGAATAAATATGCAAACTCACTGAGATCAAAATGTCTTTTCCTGCAGCACAAAAGAACATTTACACAGTGAACATGGATGAAAACAACCACACACAGCATTCAAAATACTTGAGCATAATCATTTAAAACCTTTTAGTCTCTTTTTTTTGTGGTTAATAAAAATGATCTGACATTTTAAGAGAATCTTTAGATTTATTCAGACTGCAGGGAGAGCTGTTGCTGTCGAGCTTCATAATTAAACACATTTGCAACTTGCTTTTCATCTCAGATTTCCAGCTTTACACTTTACACTATGTATAATTTACCATGCACTAATTATAATTTATTATTTATTTCATATTTTACATTTGTTGTTTTTGTTCCTTCTAGACAGAGCAAGGCTAATTGTTTCCCACTGGTTCCAGTCTTTATGCTAAGCTAAGCTAACTCCACCTGGGTGGCATCAAACTTCCCATAATCATATTTCCCGGAAACATTCCTTCAAATAACTTAGATCATGATCAGGAGCAGGAACATGTGATGAGGACAGAACATTGACCTCTCTGACTTTCAGGAGTCTGAGAGGCCCCGCTCAGCTCTCGGGCCCCTGGTCCTGTTCATTAATCCATCCTTGAATGACAGCAGGTCATCAGTCAGTTTGCTGCTACAACCATCAAACCTGCAGAGACGAGAGGATTTCCCCCCTCCGGTGTTTGGACGGCAGCAGGTGGACTCTCTGCAGACCTTCAGGATCCGTTTCCTGCCGGTCCTGTTGAATTATTCAGCCTCCATCATGCCGTTATAACCTCTAACTGCTGCCGGCTGCTTCAAAAAGCTTCAGATCATCACCATCAGTCCGCGTTAGCTTCACGGCCTCCATCAGTCTCCGATGTAATCATATTTTCTGGAGTCAGATTTGAGGAGCAGGCCGGGTTTTTCAGTTCACAGCTCCATCCTTCAATTTCAGCCGAGGGTTCAGATAATCTGATTGAGTCAAACTAACGAGCGCAGAGCAAAGATGGCAGTTCATCACGCCGGACGCATCCTTCATTTGATGCTTTAAATTGTTCCTCCTGCTCTGATTTTTCTTCTTTTGGAGCTTTTACGAGAAACAGACAAAAGGTCATCGTCATATTTCCACATGAGACTGAACTGAGGCGTGACTGTCCGACCCAGAAGACCTTCAGACGGAGATCTGAAGCCCACATTGAGGAGGACTCTCCGCCTCCCACGGACCCCTCAGGGTTCTGGTTTGATTAATCAGCTGAATGTTGCTGGATGACCCTGACCTGAGGCTGATTAGAGCTCCGGTTATGACACCGAGTCTGTGAGTTGCGGCTGAACTTTGATCTCTCCCCTTTAATCAGCCGAACAGTTTCCTTTGACAGCCCTGCAGGTGTTTCAGGGGGGTTTTGTTGCAGAGTTGCACCTTTAATCATCCGCTTCCTCCAGCAGTGAATCCACCGTGAGAAAAAGCAGCTTCAGTGAAAAACCCACTCAGATGTGGGACTATTTTTAGGTGTTTTGAATGAAGAAATGGACTTTAAACCCCAAATCAATATCGTCATTTCAGCCCTGCTAGCTGCATGGCTCCATCGATTCATTTAATGATTTATTTGACAGGATCAATACGTCTAGGCATTGTTACCATAGACTGAATATATTACTATATACGTGTGTGTTTGACACACAGTCAGTGGTTGTTATGTTTAAATAAAATCCAACCATGTGTATGGGACAGTTATTGTCTACATTTTTCATACTAAAATACTGTTTTGAGTACTTTACCATCATCGAGTGACATCTTAATAAATCAAATAAAATCAAATCATATTTATTTGTCACATATGCAGTCATATACATGTAATATTCATTTATGCTCCACAGCAAATAATGCATAATGGAAATAGAAGAAATTATATTACTAAATCAGCAAAATAAGATAAAAATGCAACAGAAATGAGTAAAAGTATAAATGAGTTTCAGATTATTTAAACAGCATAATCAGTGCGAACAGTATGTTACATGAAACTGAAGTTAAAGTCGTTTGAGAGTCGAGGGAAGAAACTCCTTGCTATTTGTTTTGGCTGCGAGGCAGCAGTGACGCCTGTCTGCAGCAGAGAAGAGCTTGTTGTTGAGGTGATGGAGGTCTCTCATGATCCCCTCCAGACTAAGTTCTGTAACGCAACATGAAGCCACTTCTGTTGAACATCTCCGTCCAAACCTTAAATTGTTTTTGATGAGGAAGCTGGTTCTTCTCACTTTTCAAGAAGTTTCAAGATTGCAGGAACAGTTAAGATCAGTCTGAAATTATAATCTCAATCAGGTTTTCCAGACTTAAAAACTGAAGTTGTGACTAAAAAACTGGAGTTTGAATATTTGAGTAAATTCCCCAGTATTGTTGAAAAGTAGTCAATTCCCCTTTGATAAGCTACTAACACTAATAATAATAATAATAATATAGTATAATAATACTATAATAATAGAAATGACCTCCAGATTTTTAATTGGTCATCTCAAAGATTTTCATTTCAGTGTCTTTCGCGGCATCTCTGGTGATAATCAGTAACTGCAGGTGTATTTTTGGATCAGTTTCAGTCTCAGGTATCATCATCGATCTTTTCAGTCTGTTGAGTTAAAGGTCGTCCTTGTTAGAAATGAACAAACCCTTTTTCATCACAACATGCATTAATGATATTTTTTTCATTCTGACAAACTGTACTGGAACAACAAGCTCCCTTTATTTTCACATTTGCTGACCTCGGTGTGATCGGCGAGGTGGAAGGTGTAGCTTCGTGTAGTCTGTGCGTACCTGTGCAGGTGAGCACTGACCTGTCGACGCTGATGGCGCAGAGGTTGAAGATGGAGGCGGTGCACAGCATCACGTCCATGGTCATCAGGCCGTCACAGATGGTGGTGCTGAGCGTCCACACGCCGTCCTGAAACTGAAACACACTCGGTATGTTCACTCATACATTTACTGCACACACACTGACACACATTACACTTCACATACCTGAGTAGATTAAACTTCTTCAGACTTAAACTGCAGACTTCAGAGGGAAATATTTAACTTTTTACTCCACTAAAAGCATCCGAATAAATGTGCTTTATAAAATGTGACACATCGTTGTACAATAAAGCATCAAACATAAATATAAAAAAAATCAAATATAAAAAGCTCATCCTGGATCATGCAAATACAGTAAAATTACTGAAGTAAAATGACAACATAACAGGCCATGAGTGACTGTGGCTCATTTACTCAGTGTGTTCTTACTATGATGATAAGACTTCAGTACTTTCACTGTTTTTTAATTTAATTTATGCTGTAGTCTCAATAAAGGCAGGAGACCTTTAATCTTAGTGGAGTATTTCAGCATCGTAGTATTACCTCTTAATAATACTTCTTCCAGCACAGTGCTCATAAGTGAATCAGCTGATTTAATTAGTTTTGTTTCTGTGGTCAAGCGTTCGCTTAGATGATAAACATAAAAACTGTTTCAATTTCAAAACAAGATGGATTGTGAGAAAAATATGGTGAAAAATAAACAGACACACAAAGCTGAACAACAAATCAAAAGAACGAACATTAGCAGACAAACATGGACTCGTTTTCATTGTTTTACTAAAATCCATTATTATTATTATTATGGGGCCCCCGGCCGACCTTTGGCCCCTGAAGCAGAGCCGGTGTGGGGAGGAATGTGCAGACTGTTGTTCTCCGAGACAAAGACGGACTGTACATTTAAATTTCATCTAATGAATTAAACGAGCACTTCCTGTTTACATTTTATTTTAAAGTAAAGAAAATATTATAAAAAGTAAAATCAAATAAAGAACAGCTGTTAAATAAATCAGGTCAAAGAATAAAATAATGAACTAAATTAAGCTGATATAAGATAAACTGATAATATTTAATGTTTTCTAATTTGATCAGGAAGTCCAAAGTTTGCTCACTGACGTCATGGGGGGGCGTGGATAATTGTATCGGGGGCGGGGCTTCATCTCGAGGTCAGCTGGAGTTCAGACGGTTAAAGAGACGGTTCACTGAATAAAAAGATTTTAATAACCAACGACAAGAGTTTAAAGACTGATTGATGAATGAAAATAAGTAAATAAAATACAAATTAATTTATACCAATCGTACCTGCATAAAATAATAAATGAACAATAATAAATATGTAATTAAATAAAGAAATGAAGTCATTTCTTTGATACAAGTAAATAAAAATCATTGCAATAGATAAAAAATAAACAACTGAGCAAATACATTAAAAAAAAATCTATTACTGTTAAATATGTAAATGAATAAAAAAAGTAGTAAGCATGAAAATTAAATGAGTGTACCAATACAATCATTGTCATATATAGATACATAAATAAATGAAATGCCACAACAACAGTGCAACATCCTCTTGAAAAATATTTAATTGTTGAATTTATTTATTTAATTCAACTGTTCATTTTCCCTAAAAACTCACCAAACACCTTCACAGAAATCCATCCAAAAATCCTTTAATATATTCATTCCCAAACACCTTAATATCTTAAGGTTTTATAATTAGTTTTTAATCAACATAATCAGCACTAATCAGCAGCTGGATTAATGGATTATCAGATATTAAGGTGATCCCAGTGGGTTAGCTGCATGATTAATGACGTCTTTACCAGATAAAAACACTACAAATGATTTAAAAGCTTTTGTGTTATTTGGTCAGTTTCAGAATTTATCCATCACTTATCCCATTAACGCCCCATTCGATCATCTAAATGACTTCATTATTGATCGGAACATTGATGAAGTGATTGTGATTCAACTTGTCTCCTAGGTTGACTCAGAGGTTTATCCTGACATCTCCTGACAAAGTGCACTTTGACTGAGAGGTTTCTCAGGTGTTGTTTTATCAGCTTTTTTAGTGGACAAGATGTTGTAGAGATGCACAAAGTGATAAGATAACTGAAACGTTCATGGACGTTATGTGGAGAAAGGTTTGTTAAATAAAATGTTCATGTTTGGCCGTAAAAACGTAGAACTGATCCTTTAAATGAGAGTTTCCGAACCTGTTGGACAGCAAGACCAAACTGTAAAAATACTCTGTTACAAGCAAAAGTCCTCCATTTAAAAGTAAAAGAATAAAAGAATTAGAAAATGACTTTCCTCTCTTTTCTATCTTTCTTCATCTTTCACGTGAAATATTGTAGTTTATTGTAGTTTATTTTAGTTTCTTTCAAGCCACTGAAGTAGAAACTATATGAATCTGACTCTTTGATAAAACGTTTAGACGTTCAAATGATTCACATTTGTGGCTAAAAAGACTGTAAACTGAATCTGTAATCTTGCTGTCAATCTGCAGATCAATAACTCTGCTTATGATGAACAAAGTGGTCTGTCTCACCTGGTTATAACTCTTCATTATGTCCATTTGTCTCTGATACATTTCCAATCAAACTTCACTGAATGATTGTTACTTATTGATTATGATGCTTTATTGAACTGTTCACTTCCTGCGTGTTGACCTTTGACGTGAGGTCATAAAATTAGTGACGTGTTGTTGTTTGTTATGAGGCTGTAATATATAAAAAGATAATAAATAAAAACACAGTAAATCGCAGTTAAAATTATATAAAATGTTGACAATGCAGTTGCTGACTCAGCAGGTTGTTACCATCAGGGTCTGAAAGTAACTGAGTATTTTTACTCAAGTGCTGAAAGTATTTTAATTTTCTGCCATCTTAAACTTGCATTGAGAAAAAAAGTACTTTTAACTCCACTTTAATCATCTAATAACTAACTAATAAGATTAATAACAGAAACTTTAATCAGCCAATCAATCAATAAATGAAGACGTTTTATTAAAAGCTCAAATAAAACTTCATTGATCTATGTGAAGTAAATTAATTAATTAATATGAGCTGCAGTTTTACGGCTGCAACATTAAAGTGATGAAGACACGAATGCATCAATAATCAAAAAACATAATGCGCTTTATTCTGAAAAGCACCATTCTGTGCACTATCGCTAATTTGATCATAATCATAATACTACAAGTACAATGTACATCTATGTTTTATTCATAGATTGTTGTGTTTACTTGTTTTTTGTAAACACACTTTTATTAACTACATAAATCACAGCAGGTAGTCTATTTCAAGAATTAAAAAATAAATGTTTCAAAATTTATGAGCAGCGAGTTCAACTCCTGGTGATTAATTATAAGAAATACATAAATAATTCAGTTTCTAATAAAACAAACGTTTCCTCTTACTTCCTGCACTTCTCTTATTGCTGCTGTTTGTCTCCGAATGTCTTTGTCTTATTGTGTTTTTATGTGTTTTTATGTTTTCCTCTTGTGGGATGATAAAAATCTGAACTACAATAAAAGGTCAAAAGATTCAAGCAATGGATATTTTTCAGTGATAATGTGTGTCTCTGACTCCCTTAAAAGACCCTTAAAAGTCCATGAATTTATCCAACAATACAGTAATTATATCAATAATGTGTTTTCAATGGGATTGTAAGGTGATTATTTTCATCATTATGATATATTAACATTGTTTAATGGTTTCCTAATGGTTAATCTGCATCATTTAAGGGGTTTTAAAGGTGTAAAAACAGCATTACTGAACCCCAACCGAGTGATATGGCACAAAACCTTTACAATAGGCCTTAAAATATCCTTAAATTTTCAATTAACTTGTTTTAGTGAATTTCATACATTTTGGTTAATTTCTTATCACCTTTAAATCTTTAAAAAAGCATTTAATCCAAGTAGATAATCCATTAAAACACCCTTAATTTAGTCAGTCAATCTCGTACTTGATTAATTGTTTAATAGATTAACAGTGTGATTTGATGTGAAGGATGCAAAGACAACAATTGAGCGGGGAAAGTCCCTTAACTTTTGCCTTATCTGATTGTTTTGTGCTTTGGAAAGTGTTTTTTAATGATTTTTGTCTCTTGACTTGAATGACATCTTAAGAACATCTTAAGATGTAAAAGTGTTTTTAATTGTCAAATATTCCAATTTAAATGAATCTAAAAGGTTAATTGACCCTTAAGATTCCACTTAACTTGCAAATTAAGTGCTTTTCAAATTAAGGACATCCAAATGAATGCACCTTATATGACCACACTAGTTAAGATGAAGGTGTTTGGTGCTTTCAGGGGAATATTCAGGCTCATTTTGGAGTTTGTTTCATGCTGAAAAGGATCCAGGAACAGATGAGCTGCCCAAGAAACGTTTAAGGGGAAAATGTGAACCTGCTGTGCTGCATCCGGACTCCTGTGAGGATGCACATAAAGTAAAAAATCCACCTGCTCTCACCTCGGAGTAGACGAAGAGCGGCAGGACGAGCACCGCCAGCATCAGATCCGCCACCGCCAGACTGACGATGAAGTAGTTGGTGGTGGTTTTCAGCGCCTTCTCCGTGAACACGCTCAGACACACCAGCAGGTTCCCGCAGATGATCACCACGATCAGCAGCACCCCGAACACCAGAGCCGGCAGGTTGTGTCCCCTCACGGCCGCCTCCGGAGCCTCCGGAGCCGCCCCAGACGCGCTCACGTTGGCCGCCATCTCCTCCTCCTCCTCCTCCTCCGCTCCGTCCCGGACCAGCCGCAGCAGCGCGGCCAGCGGGCGCTCATGAAGGCCGGGCCGGACTCTGCTCTCCGCGCCGCGCGCTCATCACGGAGGCTCAGACCGGAGCGCCGGGGCACCGCGCGCTTTTACGCACGAAGACGCACCGCGCGTAAAAACCGGACGGAGAGTCTGGACTCGTTCACACAGAAAAACGCATAACTACGCGGTTAACTCATAATTATCAGACAGGTGGAGATTAAGTTTCCTCTGTCGTCTGGAGAAAGAACATTTCACGTCCTCGAGAAGGAGAGAAAAGTCCATAAAGATCCTCAGATGGTTGGAAAGTTGAGCTCCAACAGCCGAGGAGCGTCCCGGCGGCCAGAGCGTGCTCAGGCCGGGTCAGTGTGCGCTCAGGCCGGGTCAGCGTGTCGGTGTGCGGCCGCTCTCAGCTCCGGTGCGCTCACCTGAAGGCCACCGGGGCCAAATTAGCCGATTAAAGCCGCTTATGAGCTGCGCCTTACGGTGTCCTTCAGTCCTTGAGCTGCAGCAGGAGACACAGTTTGTCCATCTGTCTGTCTGTGTGTGCGTGTATGTGTGAGAGAGAGAGAGAGAGAGAGGGAGGCTGCCACTGTAAAAAAAAAAAAAAAATCCAACCTTTATTAAACAGTTAATGTAAATGAAAGAGAGGACATGAACATTACACACAACAATAAACACACAACAGCGTGAGAGCTGCAAAAACTGAAGCAGAATATTCTGATTTATTCAACTTAAAGTTCAATTATTCACTTAAATTAACCGTATTTTGATGATCAAATCTCTCAAATTAATGGTATGGATTAAGGGATTATCTGCACAATTTAAGGATTTTTTTTACTACAGAAATCAAGTGTGGTCATATAACATAAGTACTCATATTTTTGTACAAATAGAAATACCACTTAGTAGAAATGTCACTAAACTGAAAATCCTGAAAGTACATGCTGAGGAGATGTAAAATAAATGTACTGACAACTAGATTATTTCTCTTGAAGCTGAGAGTTGAGAAGTAGAATATGAAATGGAAATACTCATATAAAATACAAATACCTCAAAATGATACCTAAGTGCAGTATCCAAGGTAATTAAATCTGAATTTAACCCTTAATTTATATTATATATTTACATACAAATCAACAACACCACCTCAATCCAGTGATCGACGTTTTTAATAGATTATCTGTGCAGTTTGATGAGTGGTTGCCATGGTGTCGGTTGCTAGGGTGTCAACTTCTGGCTGGTTGTCAAGTGGTTGCTATGGTGTCGGTTTACAGCTGATGGTTGTCAAGTGGTTGCTATGGTGTTGATTCATGTCTGATGGTTGTCATGTGGTTGCTATGGTGTTGATTCATGTCTGATGGTTGTCAGGTGGTTGCTATGGTGTTGATTTCATGCCGGACGGTCATCAGGTGGTTGCAAGGGTATCAATTTCTGGCTGGTTGTCAAGTAGTTGCTATGGTGGTGATTCATGTCTGATGGTTGTCAGGTGGTTGCTATGGTGTCGGTTTATGGCTGATGGTTGTCAAGTGGTTGCTATGGTGTCGGTTTATGGCTGATGGTTGTCAAGTGGTTGCTATGGTGGTGATTCATGTCTGATGGTTGTCAAGTGGTTGCTAGGGTGTCAATTTCCGGCTGGTTATCAAGTGGTTGCTATGGTGTTGATGTTGATTCGTGCCTGATGGTTGTCAAGTGGTTGCTATGGTGTCGGTTTACAGCTGATGGTTGTCAAGTGGTTGCTATGGTGGTGATTCATGTCTGATGGTTGTCAAGTGGTTGCTAGGGTGTCAATTTCCGGCTGGTTGTCAAGTGGTTGCTATGGTGTTGATGTTGATTCGTGCCTGATGGTTGTCAAGTAGTTGCTATGGTGGTGATTCATGTCTGATGGTTGTCAAGTGGTTGCTATGGTGTTGATTCGTGCCTGATGGTTGTCAAGTGGTTGCTATGGTGTCGGTTTACGGCTGAGGGTTGTCAAGTGGTTGCTATGGTGTTGATTCATCGCTGATGGTTGTCGGGTGGTTGCTATGGTGTTGATTCATTGCTGATGGCAGTCGAATGGTTGCTAGGGTGTCGATTCATGGCTAATATGATTACCAAGTTGTTGCTAGGGTGATGATTTACAGCTGATGGATGTCGAGTGGTTGCTATGGCGCTGACATATAACTGGATTAGAAGCTCACTCGTCCTTTGAGTTTTCAGGGTGTCTCCCTATCAGATGGTTGCGATGGTGTTGCCAGGTGTTTAGTAGCTTATTATTTAGGTGTTCTGATGAAGTCAGTGTGATGCTTCTAACAAGGAAGAGTAAAAAAAAGTGTGAAAGCCCCAGAAACAGGTGGATTTATTTCTCTACAAACCTTCTGATGGTAATTAATGCAAAAGTTAACATTTAAATAAAAAATAAACCAGTCTCCTCTTGCTGTCTGTCAGGAAGTTAAAAATAGTCCTCAGAGTGACGAAGGACTCTCAGAGTCCCAGAGGGGTCCTGATCAGACCGGCAGCCTGCCGCCCTCCTCCGCTCTGTTTCATGTTCGTCAGGCGTGTGAACGGGTGTGAACGAGCTCCTGTGATTCAGATTCAAACTGTTTGTCGGGACATCGGAGCTCAGCTGCTCAGAAATCAGCGCCGCCGGTCAGGCTGAACATCTGAACATCAGTCTGCCTCTCAGGAAAAATGACGTTATTGTGTTTCTGGGAATTTAAAGGTCTTCATGACCTGATGAGAAATTAGGTTTTCATGACTAAATGAACCATTTTAGGTCCCTAAATGTCAAATTAAATAGAAGAACATGCACAGAAAATCTCATCAAACGGAGGTTCGTTGGGTGTATTTCTAAAAAGTCTGTCTCCTGTGAAGGAAACTGTCACACTACTTATTGATTTTTTTTATCAATGTGATCAAACTGCGTTGAGAGTCATTGATCAGGTTACAGTTTCCTTCACATTTTGTCATAACTCAGACTGATTTCACGTGTTTTATCACTGCTGCTGCCTCCAGTTTGCTTCAGGACCCAACAGATGCTTCCTCCTCCTCCTCCTCCTCCTCCTCCATCACATCCCTCCACACTGACCTTCCTGCCCGTGGCTGAGAGCAGAAGGAGCAGAGGAGAGGAAAGAGGATTATTGCTGTTAGCCTCATGATTTACTTCCTTTTAAAACAACACGTAAGCAGCAGAAACACGAGCGTCACTCCCCACAATAAACTTTTGTTTTTTTATGTTCTGTTTGATGGGAGAGTGCAATCAGAGGTTTTGGATTGAAGAAATGGAGCTGATGTTATTGATTTTGTTTCAGGTTTACTCTGAAACCAGGTCCCTGATGAACCCGACACGAGCTGATCTCTGGTCAGATTGCTTTATAGTTTTTCAGTTTTCTCCTGCAGCATTGTGATTCTTTATTTTTCAATAATCCGGTTGGATCTCTTTAATTTCTCTCACTCTGTTTGGACTCCGATCTGAAGGTCACAGGATGATTTTTAAGTTTTTAATACCGAGGCCTTGTTGTCTGCAGTGATGATGGATCAGCTGAGCCGTGATGTCAACAAAACCTCCAGAGACGACGGAGCGGACACACCTCCTGTCTGTCTTCAGAAATATAACTCCATTTATAATTTAGGATTACAGGATAGTTTGGTTTTCCTTCCGGTAGCTGTGACAGAGAGCCAGTTTGATGTTCCTGCATCAGACAACCACAAATGTTCTTATCATCCTAATGGAGCCCTCATTTCTACCAAGAAAAAAATACTGTATTTCCCTTAAATGTGACTCTCTGATTCACTTTGCTGCTATTTTTACTGATGTTTCTTCCAGCGTGCTTCTTTCTGAAATGAGATCTAAGATTTTTATGTGATTCATATTTCATGTCTCATTTTATGTGACCCATTTTGGGCCACATCCAATAAACCAGATTTTTTCTTTAAAGTCAGTGGACCCCCTGAAGGATTGAGGATCTTCTCAAAAATAACTAGAACCACCTCTAAATCTACTCGAACGTGAAAACCAACAGCGAATCTACCCTGGTGTCCTGAAGAGGAAAACTAATAGAAATGAAACATTTCAAAAAGTGTTCATTAACATGTCTGAATTAGTTCCTGAAGTTTTAACCTGAAACTTCCCACAGCTTCGTTCTGTAAATGAAAGATATGTTTGTGTTCAGGAGGCTGATGTGAACGGGGGCTGTGACGGCAGCATCCATCAGAAGCTTCAGCCGTGATAATGAAAACAAAGCGTTTTCTGCTCCGCATCATTTAGACGATATGAGACTGTCAGATGCAGACAACCATCTCGGCCTGTTTAATTTCTCTGAGCATGTTTTAATTTGCGGCGGCAGAGATGAGACGGCGGCTCCTGATGACATCAGCTCAGCCTCCGTCTGTTTTACATCCTCTGATGAATAAAACTGATCACATGAACCTGCTGGATTCACTCTGTCTCTGGCTGCTGCTCTGATTATATTTATTATCTCAAATGTTCTCAAGGATCCCGAGAGAAACCCCGAACACACCTGCAACCTCCTCCAGGAGCAGCACACCAATTATTGAAAACAAGGCGTTAAAACAGACTAAATTTATAACCTCAGCAAAACAGAATATGCAGACGTTAATGACAGATAAAAGCCAAAAACCCTTAAAAGAATTTAAAAAAAAATAAATCCACAGTGTAACAGAGACCCAACACAGGAAGTAAATAATCATTTCTGTCACATGACCTGTGAGACAAAACTTAAAAATATATTAAATTATTAAAATATTAAAAAAACACAAATCCTGCTACTGTTCAAACTATCTTTTATTTTGGTAGAAAATATTGTGTGTAAAGCACAGGAAGGTGTTTGTTAAATTGATTTTCATATCAGTACATTCATTTCCAAAACAGTTTGTTGACGTTTTGTCCTTTTTCAGAGTCGCAGTTTCACAAACATTTGACTTCTCCAGCTGTGTGAACTCCTGCTGAGTGATCGTTTCAGACAAGACACCCCACAGCTTCCTGAACAAGCCCTGGAGCCTCTTCAAAGACTTCCAGGACGTCCCCAAGGACCAAGAACTCCTGTAAACTCTTCAAAAGCCCCACGAACCCCCAACGGACTGCTGGAGTCTTTTAAAGGCCCCAGAAATCTTCTCAAACACCTTCATGACTCTTTCAAGGATCCCATGAGTCTCTTCAAGGACTTCTAGAGCTTTTTCAACTCCTTGAGGACTGATGGACCTTTTTTTTTTTAGACTTCCTACAATCCTTTCAAGGCCCCTGGAACCTCCTCAAGGGCCTCCATAGTATCCAGGTCTCCAGGGAAACCTCATTAAGATTCAATCAAGGCTCTTCAAAGATAATTTAAATGCACTAAAGAACTTTAAATACACACACTGTATAAGCTTAATTAATTCTGTTGTTGTAAAATTAATATGATCCTTTCATGGGTCTTTGTGTCTGAAACAGATTGTCACTCAGACTGACTGAAGCTCTCTGCTGCCCTCTGCTGGTCCTCTTCAAACATCACAACAACAAACACCTTTTTAATATTTTACACATCTGCATATCAAGACCCCAAAAGCCACGTTTATGAGATTTATTCATCAGTTTGAGCTCATCTCAACATCAAGATATAAAAAAATATCTCTCTGGCCTTTGTAATGGCTTTTAACAGAAAATGCTTCAGACCATAAATATCAGTTGTGCTGATTAAAACCAGTAAAGTACAGACAGCACATTGATTAGAAATGAGCTTCAAACACATTTTCAGTTCACTTTATGGCAAAAACGTTTTTGACACAAATCAGAGCAAATTAGAAAATGAAATGAAATGAAACATGTCTGCTGAAGAACAGACTGCTGGAAGACTGAGACGCTCTGAGATACGACGTTTTTAACAAAGTATGTGAAAAAGACTGTCCAGTTCAGTGATGTGTAACAAACGTCCAATCAGGTGGTTTGATGTGCGTGTTGTGGGCGGGGCTTCACTTTGGATCTCTCTGAATGAAAGGAGTCGTGCAGGCGTTCAACTCTTCAGTCTGAGCATTTCAGCTTGTTTTAAAGACACAGTGATGTTCGTTTAGACGTCATGTCACAGTTCATCCTGTCATGATGTCATCAGTCATCCAGGCCGCTGACGCCGTCGCTGAGCAGGAAGTGAGTCTGCAGCAGGGACAGGATGGGGCCTCGTGGGGCCCCGGCCAGGCAGTATGCCTCGTCCATGCTCACGCCGCGGGAACGAAGCGTCCGCAGGGCGTCGCCGCAGCTTTCGCTGTCGCCATGTGACATCAGCAGGATGAAGCTGACAGGGCTGTCCAACGCGCCAAACCTCCGCCGCATCTCGCCGAGCTGAGTCGAGAAACTCTGCAGAGGAAGAAGAAACGACATGAAGAAAAGAAAAATGATCTTTTAAGTTCAAGTAAACTTTGAAAACTCTTCTGCATCTTTTCATTAAGTACAGACGATGTATCAGGAGGATATTCTTGTGAGCACCTGAGCGGCCTGTCGGCTCGCCGGCATCGGGTCGGCGTCGGGCCGGATGACGGCGTCGCCACAGAACAAGACTCTGAGCTGCTCCGACGGACAGGAAGCTGTCTGCTGGTCCAGGAGTGCCGAGAAAACACCTGAAACAATCACACAAACATTTTTATATTTTCTGCCACTTGAACCCTGCAGAGCTCTGTCCATGTTTAGTTTTGCAGAATCAGGTACAAATTTAAACCATCTGCCTATTTATAAACTGTGAGATCAAGAAAAGGAAATTGTGTTTTGGTGCTGATTAAAACATAACAACCTGTGGAGATTAGTGTCCATCACACATCAGCAGTAATAAAAGACAGAAGAAGAAACTTTCCAGACCTTTCTGTGACGCCTGCAGCGCCTCGTTTCTGTCCGTCGTCAGGAAGAGGTGCACATTATTTTTCAGCAAACTCTCGATGAAATCCTCTTCGCTGGAGAAACAGAACCGGCTGACCTCAAGACCTGAAACAGAGCCAGATTATTTTAATGACCCATGAGGTGAAGGCTGAAGTTAAATTACCATACTGTGCACCTGGAGATGAAGATGAAGTCAGATTACCGTAACGTGTGGTGCTGGAGGTGATGCGGGAGCTCTGCTGCTGGTGCTTGCTGTCGGTGGTGATCAGGATGACGTCGAACAGCAGCGACTCAGCAGGATTTTCCTCCAGCAGACGTTCATTCACTCTCTGCAGCGCCTGAAGATTAAAATATGTACATCAATTAAGATGATCTATTTTGAACAAAATCCTTCTTTCAGTACTTTTCCTCTCCTGCCTGTGCCTCCCACTGAAGATGCTAACCTTTAAATATTTCAAAACCATTTGTAATGAATGACTGTCAAGATTTTTTTCTACACAAACTAAAATAACAGCTGTTAAAATGTTCTAATTTGTGTTTTTAATTATGACCTGCAGCAGTGGGAAAGCCACACCCGATCCATAAACTTCGCCACCGTCATCAGCTTCACATTCAAACACTGCATGAGATGACACTGCGACAACAACAGCATGTTCAGCATCTTTCTGCAGAGGAAACAAAGAACATCTTCATCACCTGCATTTTTTAAAAAAAAATCCCACATATAACTTTGCACAGCACACAGAACCAAAAGGCACAACAGACCTTTGACCTCATACAATCATTATAACTTAACATGCATACTAAGATGTTTGTATTTTAGAAAATATATATTCTCTCATGGTCATTTTTTTGTGCTCTGTGCAGCCAGCTTCTCTTGAGAGTCCTCCTTTTTGCTCCGTGTACTGAAGTTCGAATCCCCATTACAAAACATGCTAGTTTAATATTATATTTACATCAGGTCAATGTGTGTCAAAGTTAAAAAGAACTTACGCTTTACGCTTTAACTATCTACGTCCAGTTGACCTGATTGCAAACACGTTGAATTACGCTTTATTGTTAAGTGATAGACTCCTCTCAGGGGTTCGGCTTATATTACAAACAACCCAAAGCCATTTTTTCATAGAATCTTAACTCTTAAAACACGTTATTAGGTAAAATTTGCGCAACGTTGGAAATGAGGAAGATGACTTAAAAATACCTGATTGTTCAAATGAGATCTGGTAGTGGTAAAAATCAGTGTGTACTGTTCAGCAAAGCTGGGTAGTGTCCGTGCAGGTGTGTGACCTCACCTGTCCACCCCCCCCCCCACTACTCGGGGTGAGACAGTCCTCCTGCGTGCACCTCAGGTGAGTCTTACCTGCTTCACGTTGGTGTTCTGCACCGTGGAGACCATGTCCGCCCCTCAGCCGAGACCCCTGCAGCTCGTAAAGAGTCTGAACTGGTAAAACAGCGCTGCTGAACGTCGCTGTCAAACAAACTTAATAAAGTTCCTGCGCGGCGTGTTTACTTCCGCTTTACTTTCCCTTTAAGCGCGCAGCGTGATGACGTCACTTCCCGGTTGGGCCGCTCCGCCCCCTCGGCAGTGATTATTGTGTCAGGTGAGGAAACGCGGTCCCGGTCCACCTGAAAACCCCCCCAACACACCCGGAACACCTGTGGGGGCGAGGACGGACGTGGTTCTGGAGGACTGAGAGGAACCCGGACCCGTCTGGACCCGGAAGGAGGGAAAGTTTAGCTTCAGCTCACGGTGAGAAGCTCCTTATCTGCGTCCTCTCTCCTTGTTTCCCCACTCCCTCCCCTTGTTTACTCCCTCCCCTTGTTTACTCACTCCCTAACCTTATTTCCTCGATGCTCTGAAGTGTGAAGGTGTGTCCAACCTGCAGCCCGCGGACCGCCGGGGCTCCTGCAGGACCCAACTGAGGGGTCTGCAGGTAAAGAGACGCTGATTGGCTGCTGCGGGGTCACGTGGTGCGCAGGGACCAATCAGGTCGTCAGTAAACAGTCAGAAGAAGTTGGCCCAGTCAGGAAATATGAATGTGTGATTTACCTGCAGTAACAGCCAGTCTCACCTGCACAGTCAGTGTCGAGGTGTGTGCAGCTAAAAAATTAGACAATAAAAGGAGAAGTGGCCATTCCTGTCAGTAGGTGTGTGTGTAATTAAACTCAGTCTCACTTGTGCAGGTAAACATGAGAAGCAGTTGGTCTGTGTGTGTGTGCAATTACACTCGGGTGTCAGTTCTGCATGTTCAGACAGCCCTTCAGTTGGAGAAGCAGTCGGACCAGTCAGACAACTCACCTTTAGTCTTCTACAGAACTTTCAAAATAGGTTTGGATAAGAAGACGTTTAAGCTTCAACTATTCTGGAAAATTCACTTTTTTACTTTCTGGAAGAGAATTTGATGTTCAGATGATCACTCCTGCAATATCTGTTAAGAAAAATGACATAATATGTGACTTTATTCTGCAGGTGTTACAGTACAAAGTAAAAAATATTATAATTGAAGTACAAAAACAAATGTACACAGTAAGTATAAAAAGTTAATAGCAGGTGTGATAGATATATATACTGACAGATTAACTTGGTAACAGACAGATGCTAATCCCTAAAATATGGACACAATGCCAGCAGTAAACAGTTAACATTATCAGCCATATAAATAAGTAATAATAAAATAATAAAAATATAATAATTTGAATAATGTGATGTAATCGAGAGGTAAACTGGTTAACTGACAACATCAATAACAAGCCAGCAGTGAGGTGCAGGTTTATATTTATAAAATGTCATAAATATACTGAAAAGAAATAAATATAGCAGGTGTTAAAAATGAAAATGATAGGATGCACATAGCAGCTAGTTAGCGTAGCTTAGCATAATCACTGCAAACAGAGGGAAACTGCTAGCCTGCCTCTGTCAGGATGCTCACTGATTTTCACGTTTCATCTTGTTTGTTAAACGTGTCCAGAAATATGCGTAACAACAACAATCATTTCTTTTTTTAGTCGGAGAGGTCAGAGAACAGTTTCTTGGCGTGGACCAGTAACTTCCTGTAGTCTCCACTGGTTGCCTAGCAACTGCTCAGAGGAAAGAAAAAACCCTGTATCCATGTTTTTTATATCTCAACAGCGTGAACAAACAAGATATAACATCTTATGGTTGGTGGATTCTTTAAATAAGTTTCCTTGTTGTTCCTGTTTTTATTTTAATTTCCCCAAATAATGAAATATTCCTTGAAGCTTTAATCTGTACTAAAACTAAAATGCCATCAGCGGAGAAAGTACTTTTTTCTGAGAACAAGTAGTTCAGCACATTATCTCAGTTAAACTTAATGTTTAGTAAATATTCAATAAATATGATGAAGCATGTAAGCTAATGAGCTCTGGAGGTGGATTTTTATTATTTTCTGACAGAGCCTGGCTAACAGTTTCCCTCTGTTTCCAGTCTTTGTGCTAAGCTATGCTAACTGGCTGCAGCCTTATAATTAACAGTTATGAGAGTGAACATCAAACAGAAAGTGCAAAAGTGTATTTCCCCAAAATGTCGAACTGCTCCTGTAAAGATGGAGACCACGCAGAGTCTTCAGTCCTGTTTTATGACCCCGGTTCAGTCCAGAGAGCAGATGATTAAATATTTCCTCCTCCCTGAACAAACAGTGTGATGATGCCACAGCGGAGCGTCTGATTGGCTGCCTCACCTGTTTGTACGAGTCTTTATGGGAGCGTCAGTGATGACTCTTCCTGTATTAATAAAGCTTATGATCACTTAGTGTTGAAGGATCCTCAGACAAAAGATTCAGAGACGTGTGTGATTGTTTCATCTGTTTTTCATCCAGCTGCAGTTTCAGATTTGATGAATTTGTTTTCTCTCTCCTCTCTGTCAACACAAAGTTCATGTGTTGAATTATCTCACAGGAGGTCGAACTGAAATCCTTCCCCTGATTGTCAGGTTTCTTTTGAATCTGCAGCATCAAAAACTTTTCTTAATGTTTCTTAGGTTTTACCAGCATTTTCCCAGCTGTTGTAGTCTGCTGTGTTGATAAGCAAATATCATTGATGTGCAGAGCTGAGACCCTCCGGTTTAGATGTGCAGATGTGCAAAGTCAAGATCATTCAGCTCTGACAAACTAATGATGAGTGTTGATGTAAAAAACGTTGCCACAGACAGCCGATTAAAAAAAGTTTGGTACACTGCGAAACAACGAGAGATTTACCAGGTAATGAAAAGCTTAATCAGTGTTGTGTGAACTTGTTTGGTTTAAATGGACGTTCATGTTAAAGTCCCACAATGCAGGTTTAAGACAAAGAAAAATGAAGAAGGAAAATCAGGAGAACAAAGTTCATCCTCAGGGGATCACAAATGTGCAAAAGAAATTTCATTATCCACTCAGTAATTATCAAGATATTCTAATAAAAAAACATTATCAACCTCATACTGGTGCTAGAGGAAAACCGTAAATCCCATAATTATCAGTTTATTGAAAACAGGTTGTTACTGGATGTTTTGTGGTTCATTTCTTCATTATTTTTCACAGCCTCTGCAGCGTCGCCGTCAGACATGTTCAGATAGAGGCCGGCTGCACGGCGCCCACCATGCGGAAACATCTGGACAGGATCCGTTTCCGGGGCCAGAGACGGGACGAGTTCCTGGATCTGGCTGAGTCGCCGACCACGTCCGACACAGAAGGCGCCGAGGAGGTCGTGATCAAACATCGCGCCTCGGCCAGAGAGTCGGAGGAGCTGAGGGAGCCGGAGGGAGAGCAGCAGAGTGACGCTCAGGTAAACACACCTGTCTGCTCTGTGAGGAAATGGGTCAACCAGGAGCCTAAAAACAGACGTGATTCTCTGATCCGGATTATTAACATCAACCTGAAACAAATCTTGAATGATGGACTTGCAAAATAAGAGCCAGGCTGTAAAAGAAAATTCCCTTCTGTTCTTATTGCTGTTGATATTGTCTCTTTGGGTAAAGACAGCTTTGTCCTTCCTGTTATTATTTAATGCGCTGAGATAATTTTTCTTATCTTGAAACTAAATTACAAGCCGCCTCTGTCATCCCGAATCATCCTCTTTCTTCTCCCTTTTTCCAGAAATGGTCAGAAACTAATTAAGACACTTTTCCAGACTTCTCAACTTAACTTCTAAAATGATGCAAATAAATCTAAACAGTGGTTTGTGGTGACTTCTCGGCCATAAAGCTTTAAATAAGATACAACTGATGTTAAGAAAAGGCCGTCTTTAAAATACATAGTAACAGTTTGTTTGTTTTCATCAAGGATAATATGAAAAAACAGTAATGTTACCTGGTACAACTTTACAACATACATATTTTTTTATGTGGGTAAGAAGAATCTGTATTTGTGCATGTTTCAGGAATGAGACAAAAAAATCTTATTTTTCTTTTAATCTGTTGTTAATGGACAAATTTAGGAGGAAAAGTATGAAAAAAAATCTGTGAATTTGGTCCATTGTGCACTGTTGAGATTTATTAAGTTAAGAACTAGTTAAGAAATGATGAAGATTAATGAGGAGTGTGAACAGAGGAGGACCCGGGATTGAACCCTGTGGCACTCCACGTCGATTAAAAACCATCATGTGTTTTTAATGTTGTCTGTTTGTTTGATATTTCTGTGTGTTTGTCTCTCAGGCTGGTCCAGGATCATTTTGTCCAGCTCTCCAAGATGACGTGAGGACAGATCTCAATGAGGTCAAAGGTCACCTGGAAATCGCCTTGTTAGAGAAGCACTTTTTACGTGAGTATTGCGGCATGAAATGAACTCTGTGTGGGGTTTACTTGTTTTCAGAAAACATCAAATAAATAAACATAAAATAAATAATAACTCACTTGAAGAAATTATAATTTTACTGCATCAAGTGAGGGTTTATTTGTTGAATTAAATCTTCTCTGTTCAGTTTTCTCTGAAAAAGAATGACTGATATTCACATCAACCAATCAGGCCACCATCAGCTTTAATATTAATACTTAAGAATAATCACAATAATGAAAAGCAGTCCCTTTAATCTGTGCAGGAACAGCATGTGTTGATTGGCTGTTGGGTCATTTTGGCTTCAGTCTGGATTCAAACAGTCCCACAGCAACAACAGCATGCTGGGTAATCCATCAATATCTGCCCGTCTGATTTATGTAACAAACACAGCTATTAATAACCTCGCTGGCCTCATCTGACACACACACACACAGATAAATAAGGACACTGCTCCTCCAATAAAAGCGTTAAATCTCAGTTTAATGTCCTATCATGTCTGTTAGAGGTTTTAAAACAGGCGATGAAACTAAAATCTGTCGGTGGATTCACAGTGAGAGGAGGATGACGGTCATTAATTAAGACTTAAGCTCAGAGTAAATCTGTCAGTGGTGAAGAGGCATTAAAGAACACATATATGACAATATAAAGTTCATTGATTGGTCTTTGTGATCGTCCCTCCTCCTGTCAAAACTACAAAACTAAAACAAAACTACAGTCGTCTCTGTGTGAAAATAAACTGTAAAAGTGCTTTTTGCTGCTGCCAGCTTCCTCTCGATAATCTCATCACACGGCTAAACAGAGCGTGAAATGACTGCAGCTGAAAACCTGATTAATATCGCAAGTTTTTTCCAACTAATATCATAAATGCTGTTTATTGGCTCAGGCTCGATAATCGAGCTTTGTTTGAATACACTTTCTCTTCATCGATCTGTTTGTTCACTGCTGACGAAGACGTCCGTGATTCTGCATCGTTTCCTTCGCTGGGGTTTGCTGCGACGCACTAAAAAGACCCCGTGTTTGAAAAATGTTCACCAAATTTTCCTTTCTCAAACTGTGGAAGTCAATTTTATTTATATAGTGCAATACCACCATGCAATATAATCTGTACAGGATATAACATCGTTCATCTGTAGACCCTCGAACCACATAAGGAAGCGAAAGTAAACTCCCACTTTCACGACGAACGAGCATTATAAATTGATTTTAATTATTAATTTAAAATACACTAAAGGTGTCGCCAGACTGACCACATGACCTCGTCTCCACCACGGAGATCTGGAAGAGGAGAAACTTCTCAGAGAAAGCTCGAGAACAACGTCGACACAGAGAAGAGAAAATAACAAACAGAGAGAGACCAGAAGAGAGGCTGGACGATGATCCAGAGAGAGAGAGATCCTCTTACGTTAGAAACATGGTAGAAAGAGATAATCTTATTTTAATGTACAGACAGGCATCAGAGTATTGTTTCAAGACAGGAAAAATATAAATCACTGCTCTAATGTTCTGACTGATGTGTAGACTTTGAATCTTTGGATGGTAATCAGATTAGAAAAGTAATCTGAGCTGCTGTCAGTGACTCTCCAGACTTTTTCTTCTTTATTTTTCTTGCTCTTTTCATCTCATTTGATGTCTTGATGTTTCTGTGTGTTTCAGAGGAGGAGCTGAGGAAACTGAAAGAGGAGTCCAACGTGGATTCGCTGAAACAGGAGCTGGAGAGGGAGCGCAGCAGGTGCACCGAGCTGGAGCAGAAGATCAACGACGTCCTGAGATCCAGGTGGTTATTTTAGAAAAATTAATGTTTTAGACGTCCGAGAAAACAGCTGCAGGTTTTCGTCTACACTGACTGGTTGTTTCTGTCTGTGCGTCACTTCACAGCTTTGAAGACTCGCCTTCTCAGACACCTAAAGCCCCGCCCCCTCCTCCACCTGTAGTCAGCAGTACAGGTGAGTTTTAAAGACTTCGTGTTTTGTACTACATTTCCCATGAGCATCAGTGTCTGTTGCCAAGGAGAAGCCAATCAGAGGTGTGAATCAGAGTGGAGGACAGCAGAGGATAAAACACTTCATCGCAACTGATTAATTAATCCAGAATTGACCCAGAATCCAAAAGTGATTTAATTTCAACGTCACAAACAGATGTTTTCTCATGCAGTTGTTTCATGGTGATGCAACTGTGAGTCCAGAAATGCCCAAAATAGCTCCTCCAACTTCACATCTCCATAAATAACCGTGTGTTCATCAGGTAAAGATGCCAAGTGAGCCGTCACGTGTCTCGGTTCAAGATCATTTTTCATGTTGTTTCATGTTCAAGTTTCCAGATTTCTGTGTCCTGAGATTTTAAACGTACAAACCTCAGTGTTGAAGCTGAACCCGGTAAAACTCGTGCTGGTGACACTTTGCATGAGCTTCTCTCCTCCCTGTCTGCAGACAAACAGAAGGACACTCTGTCCGACAGCTTCCTGAAGTGGCTTTACGATCGTTTTGGCGTTTACATCGAGGATTTCCGCTTCCAGCCGGAGGAGCAGACGGTGGAGACGGAGGAGCCGCTGAGCGCCAAGAGGTGAGGAGGAAACCCCACAAACTAAAACATAAATAAAAGTGTATCATACTGTGTTTTTTTTTATATTTTAGTCTTAAATGAAAGTAAAAGTCTGTTTTTTGATCGACAGGTTGACTGAAAACATGAGACGCCTCAGTGAGTATTTCTGTCCGACTCAACTTTCGCAGCTTTGATGCATCAGACTGAACGATGCTTCATTGAAACTTTATTTAAAACACACACAGACACAGAGATGAGGTTTGATCAGCTGGTGTGTTTCTGTGTTTTCAGAGCGAGGACTCAAACCTGTGACCAACTTCAAGAGGAACCTCGCTGCCTTATCGAGCTGGTACTCCGTCTACACCTCGGCCATCGCCTTCATCGTGAGTCCTCGCAGAGACGATCACAAAGAAAACGTTCATTTTTTTATCGTTCATACAATCAGAAAGATTTTGTGTTTGCTTTGCTCGTCAGACAAAGAATTTTGTTTTGTTTTGTAAAGATAAGAATCAGGAAATGCAGCTTATAGTCAATTTACCGATTTTAATTGACGAATAATGTATTTAATTAAGCTGAATCATGACTGATTTAAAGAGATTTAAGAAACATAACTGCACATTTCTGTCCTTTTTTTTATTTCTGTTCATGTTATTTTATGTTTTAATGTATTACTGAGCATTTTATCATATTTATATATTAAATCTAAATGTTGTGTGATGGATGAGGTTTGTATATTCAAACAGCTTCTTCCTAAAAACAAAATTTCATCTTGATTCATAAGATTTTAATTTTCTTTATGATGACACGCTGCGACATCGTGTGTGTGTGTGTGTGTGTGTGTGT
This sequence comes from Amniataba percoides, assembly GCA_037176925.1. Lineage (NCBI taxonomy): Eukaryota > Metazoa > Chordata > Actinopteri > Centrarchiformes > Terapontidae > Amniataba > Amniataba percoides. The sequence goes on along the minus strand of JBAJHX010000081.1, from coordinate 2,629,749 downwards.
GTGTGTGTGTGTGTGTGTGTGTGTGTGTGTGTGTGTGTTCGTTCTCCACAGGTCTACATGTATGCAGCGTGGCACGGCTGGGCCGTCCCCATGTTCCTGTTCCTCGCCATCCTTCGTCTCTCCTTGAATTACCTCATCGCCAGGTCAGTTCTGGCCCCGCCCACTCTGTCAGCCAATCACAGAGCCAGAATCAGTTTCCTGTCAGGCTAACAGACTCTTTGCTGTAAAAATATAAAGCTGATGTAAATGATCTCACATGTATGTTCCCATGATGCACTGCTCTCAGAGGCTGGAGGATCCAGTGGAGCATCGTACCTGAAGTGTCAGAGCCCATGGTGAGAAACTTTTTCAGCTGCATGTTTATTTTTTATCACAGCATCAACATTTTAACATGACAATAAAACAGGACAGCGACATCTTTCATATCAGGTGTGTGATTTTTTTTTTTTTTCCCTCCTGTGTTTTCCAGGAGCCTCCTAAAGAAGACCTGACTGTGTCCGAGAAGTTCCAGCTGGTTCTGGACGTCGCTCAGAGAGCTCAGGTGAGACGTGACAGTCGATTCACAGATTTTACAACCCTTAATATATATATTATATGTTAATATATATTATATTATATATTACTATACATATTATATTAATATATATACATCACATACTTCTGTTTCCTGTCTTCAGAATCTGTTTGGGAAAATGGCCAACATCCTGGAGAAAATAAAGAAGTGAGTTTGTCCACATGCAGTTTGTTCTGGGTCATAAAAAACAAAGTCCATACACAGATCTGTAATACTGTGTGCGTGTGTGTGTGTGTGCGCAGCCTGTTCATGTGGGTTCAGCCAGAGTTGACTCAGAAGCTGTACGTCGGTCTGTGGGTGGCCTTCATCTCGTCCTGCCTGCTGCCGTACAAACTGGTGGGATTCATCATAGGTACATCATGAACCGTTTATACAGTGTGTGTGTGTGTGTGTGTTTGTGTGAGTATTTTCAGAATATATACATATCTGTAACATAATATTGCCATTATATATTTTTAATCACACTTCCAGCATAAAGGATCAAACAAAAAGCAAGCAGCCGTCTGTAACAGTATAAAAAGGATAAATAAGGAGCAGACATGCACAGAAAAATGCATTTTATTCCAAAGGTTTGATTTTTATCCACTTTCTTAACTTGAATAATAATTTTGACTTAAAACACACAACACATGACAATAAATCTGCTTTAACTTTACATTTTGAAATTCCCTTGTTATCATCAATATTCAAATTTTACTCACTTTTATTATTTAAAAGAATCTTTAAACATCACCAAGAAAAAAAAGCATCATGTGTAAACTAAATAAACAATATTTTTGACAAAAATACCCAAACTCTGTTTAGAAAGGTTTATCATAAATACATTTAATATTAATAATATTGTAATAATTAGAAAAATCTTTGTTTTCAAATCTTCTCTGAAAATCAAATGTAAAAAACTTGTTGAATTAAAGCTATTATTGGTCACTTTTCGGCCAGAAACACATCATCAAAAAAATCATCTGTCCAAGAGTCCAGTTTAAATTAGTGAAAGAGTTTGATTCAGTCTCTGATTGGTGTCGTCTCTTCTTCAGCTGTGTACGCAGGAATAAAGTTCTTCATCATCGACTTCATCTTCAGGAGATGTCCGAAGCTGAGGCAGCGCTACGACACGCCGTACATCATCTGGACCAATTTACCCACCGACCTGCAGCTGAAAGAGCGCAGCAACACCACGCTGAGACGGGTCAGTCCCAACAGAGATATATTTATTTTTTTTTACTTCACACATTCCTCTTGCTGCCTACATTACCCACAATGCAACTCAAACGTTCACTGAGAGGTTTGGGTGCGACGACACAAATCTGTGAACTCGCTTTGTTGTGTAAAATCAGTGTAGTTATTTAAAAGTTAAAAACCTTATTGAAGTAATATTTTCCTCATTTTGGTCGAACAAAACGTTTAAAGTTCAAGTTCTCAGATTCACAGTTTTTGGGTCTGCTGGTCTGTGTCTGATTCTTCCTTTGTTTTTTGTAATTTTTTCATTAAAAAATACCCCCAAAAATACATTTACAGAGGTAAAAAAATTCAGAGTGAACAGACCAGCACAACAGAGCGACTCTGGTGTTCAAATGTTTACGTACGTGAAGATCTGGAGGCAATACGGATCTGTTTTGTTAAAGATTAGCTATAAATGTTTTTAATTTTCTGAAAACATCTGAGACCTGCAGAGAAACTCGGGCTCAGATCTGTTCTGGTTTCAGGGTCACAAAGTGGATCTTCTCCCCGTCGTCTGAGGAGTCGATTAACTAACAAAGCAGCAGTATGAACTCTAGCTGGTCTCTGGTTTCAGCTCTGTTGTTGTTTTTCTCTCTCAGCTGTCTGAGTGTGAACAGGTAGGATCCTGATGTGTGTGTGTGTGTGTGTGTGTATTTAAAGGCCAGCAGTGTGTAGTTCGAGCTTTTGAAAGGTCTCGTAGTGATGCTGCTGAAATCAGCTGCCGTCATTCGTCTGATCGTTAGAGATAGAAATAGTCTGTTAGAGTGAGAGATCCCGACGCTCACCTGTCCGATTGTCAGTGAACGCCTCCTGGTCTCCAGAGGAGGAACCCTTTAGATCTTAATGACCCCTGACCTTTCCTTTAGCGCCTCTTTTCACTTTCATTTTGAAGACTGTGCCCAAATTTTCAGGTTCGTATCCAAACTTTATGTTTTTGAAAGTTCAGTTTTACACAAAAATCCGTCAGAACATTTGCGTTGCTTAAAATTTTGATTTTTTATTGCTTTAAAGTTGGATTTTATCTGAATTTGTGGAGTTTTTTGTTTCAAGTTTCATTGAACAAATTATTTAAAAGTGCAACACAAATAAGTTTTCAGGCCTCAAACATAAATCAAGCAGGCAAA
>JBAJHX010000081.1:2579950-2591522 GCA_037176925.1 Amniataba percoides | reverse complement strand
AAAAGAACTGCAGGTTCAGTCTGGGAACAAACAGAGTTCGTAGCTCAGCCATCAAACACAGAAACATGTCCGAACAGCAGCCACGGTCACCGCGCCTGCAGTCGGCAGGTGGAGGTGTCCCGCTGCATCGTGGGAGCAAAGTCTCCTACCTGAGTCCGGTCGATGGAGGAACGAAGGAACACAAAACCCTGCAGGAGAACCACACAGTTACCAAACTCTTCAGGAGGAAGTTAGAAAAAGTGGGAAACCCTCCAATCATTCAAAAACCTTCATAATACAGAGACCCGAAACTCCTAAACACCTAAAAACATCAGACATAGCACAGGCTGTTAAATAATTCAAATAGAAATTTAATTAAACTGTCTGATGTTTTTTTATATAGTTTATTTTCCATCACAGCTCAGCTCAATTTTCCTGTTTCCCTCACACACACACACACACACCGCTGTCTGGCTGTCTCAGGTTTACACACCCTGCAGGTGTCTCTGTTGTCACCATGACGACGGAAACACAAAGCGATGCTGATGATGGAGGACGGAGATCAGCTGAAGTCGAGTTCATGTGGGGAAACAGAGCTCAGGTGTGTAACTCTGCTGGTTCAGTCAAAATGAACAACTGTGCTGGAAAATATCTGATTCTTAGATAACAACAACAAAAAAAGAAAAGTGGCCATAAAAACTGAAGGAAAGAAGACGACTGCGTCTCTTGAGGATTGTTTATTCTGCAGAGTTTAAAGTTTACCTGCAGAAACATGAAGCGGCGTAAATAAATCATAAATCATCAAATCTGGACCAGTTTGGGACAAATTCACAGGAAGCAGCCTGCAGTCAGTCAGCAGGTCACAGTGAACCCAGACTTTGAATATTCAAACAATCGAGAACCAGCTCATCTGTGTGAATGAGGACACACCTAAACGGACAGGAAGAATGAAAACTCTCCACTCTGTAAATAAAGATTATTATCATGCCATCAACACGATCACTGAGCCGTTCGATATCTTACAAAACACTCTCAAAGCTTTTCTTTCATTCTGAATCTGCAGATTGATGGTCTGTTTCATCACTTGAAAAGCCACCATGAACCTGAACACACCAGTTCATGAGGACAGAAGTTATTAAAGTCGGCATCCAGAAAGAAAAAACGACAAAATGTCGAGTCACCAAGTTAAGTTTCCTCCAAAAGTAGCGCACATTTTTGACTAATTTCAAGATAAACGGTAAAAGAAATGGAGAATTTTCTATCAATAGTCAAATATTAAGAGTTGTTGTTTTTCAGATAAACAGCAGGTGGCGCTAATTTTTCAGACAGGTGCCATTAAACAATTGCAAAAGAAGAAGGCCCAATAAGATGAGATGAATAAGTGACATTGTCATGTACAAATACTCCTCTAAAAGAAAGACGGAAAGCAACGTTAAATCTTCTGTAGATGAATCTCTTTTTTTGTTCTCCATCAAAATCCCTAAATTCACAATTATGACATCGCAGCCAACCAGTGATCAATATCGCTGGTTTTACTACATCACAGTGGATGTAAGTAACTCAAGTATTTGCATTAAAATGTTTTAAAAAGTACCAAAAAGAAAGGTGATGATGCTGAACAGCCTTTTACAGAATAAATATTTATCACTGGATTATAATAAGTGATGCATTTATCAGGGTTCATGAATTTTGAAGGTGCATTGTGAAGCTTTTCCAGTAACTTACAGCTGTAGTAAATTACACACAATTCAGCTGAGCTCCCTCTGACTCTCGTCTTTATCTAAAAATCAAACTATTCATTCAGACAGCAATTTCCTCTCCTTATCATTATTGTGGGTGCAATTACAATTTTAGGCAGCTTGAAGCGCTTTATTAGAAATCCAAACACTTTTCAAACCTTGAAAACATTAAAATTGAAGCATTTTTAAGTAATTAAAACACTTAATGAATTAGCTGATCAAATTTAGTATTAATAATCTGAATCTGCAAATAAACGAGTTGGTTATCAGATAAATATAGTAGAGAAAAACATTTTTGTAGCATCATATGAAAATAATAATCAAAATTTTACTTTAGTGTTTAGAAAGGCAGGAAATGTATTTAGTTAATTTAACAGACCAAAGTTAATCACTGATTATCCTAAACATATTTACACATTTAATTAGCGAAAAGGTGAGAATAAAACGTGTTTGCCATGTCGCTAAATGTATTTTAAATGATGATTAAAACACTTTTAACTCCCTACGCCGCTCCACAGTCTAAAATTCAGTAAAAAATGAATGAGGTTTGGTGTGTCGCCCTCCTGCAGCCTCACTGTGACCTCCAGTGTGTGTCAGGATGGAGGCTGTGTGTTATGTAATCACTCATGTTGTGACATACTTTATCATCACACCACCCTCCTGACATGGATATAAATGTGTGTGTTTTATCTGACAGGTCCAACGTGTCTGTCTGTCCTGTTTACCACACAGGATGAGGCCCGCAGATAAAGAGTAAACATAAATAATCACATCACGTCCTGATCTGTTTTGTCTTTCAGGTACAACGTGTCTGCCTGTCTGTCTGTCTGTCTCTTCCTGTGAGGTAAACAAAGGACAGACAAACATACAAACAGGCAAACATTCATAAATTCAAGCTGTGTGTTACGTAACCGGATGTATCGTTCATGTTGTCATGTTGTAACACACTCATTATGACATCACGTCCGGTTCTGAATGTAAAATTGTGTTTCCATCATGTCTGTCTGTCTGTCTGTCCTTTGTTTACCCCACAGGACGAGGCGAACTAACACACACTCACTCACACACACACACACACGCAGACTTACTGGGTCTGAACGGGTGGTACACCGGGCTGGAGGTCCGTCTCTTCCAGCTCAGCAGGGACCGGCTCAGGCTCACGTCGCACGCCGCGTTTCGGACGCGGAGCTCGGACAGCAGCAGCAGCCTGCCCGGCCTCTCCATCTGCGTGTCCGGAGCTCCGAGCTTCAGCCGGCGGAGGCAGGCAGCGGCGGCCCGGGCTCGGCTACCTGCAGCCGGACATGTTCGCTCCCTCCAAACCCCGAAAAGGACCGAGCCGGACTCAGCTGGGGGGCCCGAGTAGCGGATCCGAGCTGGATGTTTTTCTAACAGATAGCGGTCTCTCACCGGAAGGAGGAGGAGCGCGGGGGGGCGTTCAGGGGCTGCCAGAAAACTCGGAAATTTCCAAGAGTCCTGATTAAATATGTTTGTGCTAAATATGATTGTTGCTGTTGTTCTATTTTTGTTCTTGTTGTTGTTCTTTGATCGTTATATATTATATATATATTTACAAACGATTCCATCTTTATATTTCACCACTTCTTCCCAGGAGAGATTAAAGTGCTGAAAGAACTCACTGAAGACTTACATAAACATTTGATTAATAAGACATTTAACATAGGTAACATATGGAAATAAGAAAACATATTTATTGAGAGTATGAAAAAAAATGAAATTGTGTCACTTGGGAGATTTGAAGGTTTGATGTAAATAAATAGTTATATGTAGTTAAATTGGTGCGAAATTATAATTTTAATATAATTATATATGATCATAGTAATATTAAAATGTTATTTGAAATATTTTTTGCAATGTGATAATGGACAGGTAATCAGATTAAGAACCTGTTCAAAGAAAATCTCTGAATTTTCCCTTTCTGTTTGTGTTTGTGTAAAAGAGTTTATAAATCCAACACTTCACGCAGCTCGTGAATGCACCAGATATCTTTTCCGTCTGTCCTTAGTGACGTCACCACGCTCTCTGACTGCCGGAAGAACGACGCTCCTACAAACCAATCAATCAATCGATTAATGGAGAGAAAACTGCAGGTTAATCCAGAATAAAAATAATCAGTAACTGCAGTTTATACAAAATAATTTAAAATGAGCTTCAGCAGTGAAATCCTGCTCTCACATTAATGCATGAGGAATAATAATAATTTAATAGGCCTACATATATAACAGTACAACAATAACTGCAGTTTTTATTTTATTACTTTATATTATATATTTATATATATATTTATATATATTTTTAATACTAAATTACATTTTAATGCACTTTTACCCATAACAGAGTGTTTTACGGATTGATGGATTATCAGAAAGTTTTTAAAGTGTATGATTAGTATTTTTATTTAAGGAAAAGATCTGAGTATTTCATCCACCACAGATAATAAGAAAAAGAGTCTTTAGGATTTGGAGGCCATGAAACAGTGAATTAAATGATCAGAAGGCGTCCTGACAGCAGACTCATCTGTGCTGCTGAAACATGAACATAATCTGATTTTCACAACAACAGACTTTGAGGATTTTTCAGGTTCTTTCATTTGTTTTTAAAGTGCAGCATTAAACAGAGCAGCTTTGATCTGCTCAGGCCTCTTTCTGTTCGGACTCCTCACATCTTCTGATCCAGAGGTGATCGAGCCTTTTTCCATTTCGCCTCCTTTCATGTGTCTCTCAGATCCTTCAGTAAAAAAACACAACTCTCAGCGACTTCACTTCTACACGTCCTGCATTTCAACGACTATTTCAGTAAAAATGCAAAAGAACGACAGAAGAAATCTAATTTAATTATCAAAAGTGAACGTATTCTTCCTAATTTGTGACTGATTTATACATAAAAACAGCATTTTGCTGCAGCAGCTGCTCCAGATGGACGTAGTTTGAGTCGTGAGATAAATCAGACAAAGATCATTTGTTAGAGAAAGCTCCTCGTTTGTGTTGTTTTGATTTTCTAAAAGAGTTTGTTTGTTCACCGTCTGACATCTGCTGACTGCAGAAAGGCTTAATTTCTTTAAAATAGAGAATATTTTACCAAAAAACTCAACTGGAAAATACCCACGTACAAGGGCTTAGGTATCAGTTTAACATTAGATTAAATTTTAACATTGACATTGCTTTTATAGAACCCACTTTATTAAAACTGTGATTAAGATTTTAATTGACCTGTTAGTTTACCAGTGATACCTCAGTGTAAAACATAACAAATATCTACAGCACAGTTGTGCTTCGACTCGATAAAATATTTTCTGTAATCACATCACATAATCGTATTTTATTTTATCTTATCTTATCCTTTGCACAATTGATTAGTAAAATTAGAAAACTTATAAACCAACACTGATAAGCAGAGCGCAGGAAATAAATACACACTTGTTTGGTCTGACTTACTGAGTATTTGTTGTAATGGAGCTCAATAAATAAATATAATTTGACTCTGGTATTTAAATAAAAAAGATAAACTTCCTACATTTTATTTCCATGTGTATTTCTCAGGAAATATAAAATATTCCAGGAAGTGTTATGTGTCTCCAGTGAACTCACTGAGGTGTTGTTGGGAGGCAGCAGGGGGCGCTGCTGCTCCACTCACTGCTCCGTTTGCAGATTTGATTCATTTTTCTACAATATGATGAATTTCATCTGAACCAATAAAACTTCAATCCGCCGTTAATCTCAACTCAAACACTTTTGACCTTCTGCTCAATCTAAAACCAACACCTCAGTAAAATAATATTGATTTTTAATCCCTGATTTACCTTCAGACCAGATGAAAATCTCCATTTGTGTCTGTTTCAGTGCGTTAAAAAGTCCCTCATCTCAGTTTTCACTCGTTATATTTAATTAACTTCCACTGAATGAAGGTTTATATGAAGCCTTAGAAACCAGGTTTCAGCATAAAAGCATATTTTAAAGCTGTTGTTTTTTATTAATGTGGTTTCAGAGGCAGATGAATGAAACTGGATTCTCTCTGAATGAGATTAATTTAAGCTCCGACTCTCTGGAGACTCTTTCTCCGCCTCTGCATTGATGTGAAATGTGATTTTCTACCTTCAGTGAGGCTTTGACAAATGAAACTCTTGACATTCAGCCTGTTTGTTTCTCTGTTATTGTCCTCGATGAAGCTTTTGAATCTCTGAGGAGGCTGATCAGGTTGTTTTTCAACCCTGCAAAGCAACATGTGAGGCCGAGAGGTGGAAACCATTGTTTTATTGTGGCGGGGAGTCAAACATTTTTCTCCTCTTAAGGTTTCATTTAAGATCAGGAACAGGTCTACTGAAACACAGCTGATCCTGTTCCACTTAAACAAGTGTTTTTCTTCATGTTAGGATTTATTATATTTTTGCAGAATGATGCATGTGCAGTTCGTTTTCACATTTATCTGCTGAAACAGGAAAGTTTCAGTCTAAAAAAGAACAATCCTGTTTAAGTTTGATGTGGAAACCTGAAACTGAGTGTCTATTTTTCACTGAAGGAGAAATTTTGTGTCTAGAAGAAGAAAATATTCATATATTCATAGATTTTGAATATTTCAGTGACAGGAACAGACAGAAGAAACCGATTTCATTTTCAGATTTTTTTCAAAAAGGTAATTCAAGTTTCACTGCAGAAAAAAAACATGTCAGATGTAAATTTATATCCCAAGCAGCAAATCTTAAATCACTTCTGGAGGAGACATTTTGGAAATTAGATTGCCAACCTAAAACGTTTAACTACAAAAACGAACAAAGACGACAGCGCTCTCCTTGACCACAATCATCAAAACACCAAATGAAGGAATATCTTTAGGAATAGAGGTGTTTGCAGACTTGGGGAATAAATGCCAGAGAGACCTGAAGCTGTTCAGGGGTTTTTACAAAGTTAAAATTCTTTGACTGCACCTTTTATCTGTGGTATGAAAAGTCCAAAACTGGACATTCAGATTAAATTTTTCCAATAAACGCTTTTATACCAGTATATTTAGTTAAATGTACAAAATAGTTTGCATGAAGTATGAGTGAACGTAAATCAGTAATTTAAGCTTTATGTTCAACATTTGTTCAAGATAGATGCAGAAAATATATTTAAAGTGGACAAACTTTTTCCTCAGAGGAAAAAATAAAAGCAGGAGCTGCTGAGGACATGAATCAAAGAATTATTAAGAATTAAAGCTCAAACACAAGATGAGCTGGTTCTTTTCAAGTAAATGTGATTTATTTTTGGATGCAGAAGATGAGATAAAAATATGAATGAAGCCAAAATAAAATCACGGCTGAGGCTGTGAAAGACTTTTATTGTGAAAGTTTATGCTGTTCGACCCTGTGACCTCTCGGTTTCAGGTCGCTCCGTCGGCGGTGGTCCTCTCCTCCCTCGAGAGGCGGAGAGTCGAGATGGATGAGCCCGACAGGAAGCTCCTCTCCGGCCCGTGATGGATGCCGCGGCGAGGTAGTGAGGCGGAGGAAGACAAAGGCGAGGAGGAAGGTGTAGGTCGGGGTTATATATAGAAAACAGATGAGGAGGCCTTTGCTCCGCCTCCTCCGTGTGATGCATGACGACGGCCCCTCCAGCTGCGTCCACTCAGGTGATGTCATATAAAATGGACGACAGCGAAGCGGCCGAGCAGCTGTTCGGAGCAGCACGGAGCGACCTGGTCAGGTAAACTCAGGCAGGTCAGACTGAAGGTCAAAGGTCACGGCACATTAATGGAGCCGCATGCACAAAACACCCCGAAGCGAAACGTCTCTAATGGTCGGCTCAGTTAGAGGGAGATAATTAAAATAAGAGACTTTAAGACAAATTCACAAAATTAGAAGGATTTTAGAAGCAGATCTGAACTTTGAGGCAGTTCAGGAAATTTTTAAGGGATGTTCTCCTTTAAAACCTCTTAGTTTGTCTTATGAAGGATGATGGAAATTTGACTTAATATGATTATTAAGGTGTTTAAGAGAGTTTAGATTATAGTTACTTGATTTGATTAAAACATCTATTACAAATCTATGTTGTGTTATTTCAATTTCTTATTGTCCAGACTGACTCAACAAGTTTAATATTTTGATCACTTTTATCCAGAAGAATGTGTAATAAAATAGTTAATTGTTGTAAAATTGTTTTAGTTTATTTTGATTTAACACAAGAACAAACTAAAGTAGCGTTAACCCATTTTCATCAGAGTGAATAAACCTTCGTCACCGAAGAGGTTTCTCCTTGACCGTGATTGGTCCGACAGTTATTTCCTGTTCAAACCGATCACCTGCAACACAGAAATAAATCATCACATTAGATATTCCTCGATTTCTACCTTGAATTAATGGAAATTTAATGTGAAAAAATCATTCTGGCTCTTATATTCCAGATTTTCACACATCTAAACTTAAATTAAACTGTGGAGTTAAGTGTATTATTCTCTGTGATAATACACGTTTACCTGTTTTGGTCATGTGACGCTGACTTCCTGTCTGACAGTCTGAGTCACAGCAGGTGCAGGCCTGATGGGCGCCGCTGGCCTCCCTCCACCTGTCAATCAAAAGCTCCAACTTTATGCACAAAAACTTAAAAAAAACCTTTCAGATTCGTTCATCTCATCAGTAAATTTTCACTCCTGTCAGTGTTAATGCTCGATATACTTAAACTTTTATTGTTATTTTATTATTGATGACTGTTTAATATAAAACTTCGTGCCTCCATCTCATCATAAATATTTTCTTCTCCATCCACCATGTTCGAACTTGAAGAAAGTAAAATTAAATTAAAGTTTTATTTTCTTAATATTGTCTTATTAGATATGTATCAGCTTTTTGGAAACTCAAATCTAAACTGAAAATATTAAAGTTTGCACAACTTCTTTCACCGACTTGGCAAACAAAACTGAAAAATAATATGCTTTGTAGCATTTTAGTAACTTCAGTTCATTAATTGTGTTTGTAGTGTCTGCAGCAGAGGATGATGGGAGTTGTAGTGTCGGTGGCGTCTCACCTGTTTAAGAATGAACAGGCCTTGTTTGTGGCGTCGACGGCTGCAGAGGCCGCTGTGGCTCTCACGCTGCAGGTGACGTAGACCTAACGAGACACATCAGAGGCTGTGACATGAGAAAATATAACGATAACGATAAACAGGATAAACGCGTTCGAGTCTCACCATGTCGCTGTTTTCCTGCTGGAACCTGAACACCTCCATCTCAAACCGCAGTCTGTCGTCCTGAGACCGAGGCAGGAACCGAGAGCTGGAGCCCGTCAGCTGACTGTCGAACAGACACCTGAACGCAACACAAGACACCTGAACGCACCACACGACCAAAAGAAAACGATGGAGGAACACGGATGAATAAAAATTCATGTTAAAGAAGCAGTTCACTGACCCGTAGTTTCCCAGGAAGGAGTATCGAGGGACGGTGTCGATGTTCGGCACCACGGTGGCCACGCAGCTGTCCACCGTCACCCTGAGGGGGACGTGATGAAACTGTTTGACTGAAACCTCGAACTTCATCTTGTCCCCCAGCAGGAACTGAGCGGACGGACGGACAAACTGCCAATTATCTGAGAGACACGGACAAAAAGACAGAAACAGAACCCATTTTAAAAACAACTTTAAATCATATATTCTTGAAATATCAGGACTTCAAATTGTGATTTGGTATTTTTATATCTGGATAAGTCTGCTCTTATTGAAGTAAAACTGTTAAGGAGGTGAATATGTACCACAACAACACTGATGAATAACAAAAATTAAACATCCTTTCCTCTCAAACACTCACCTGTCATGAGTGTGAGGGAGAAGTAAAGATTTTCCTCTGAAGATTCGGAGTCGCTGAACGGAGTCCAAGTCGGCTTCAACAGCCCGCCGCTCACTTCCAGCTTCCTGAAACCGAAAAACTCTTAATGGTTTGAAAGGAAAAGCTGAATGTGCAGAAGCAGAGCCGGAGATCTGGTCTGACCTCTGGTAGTGACACTCGATGCTGACGGTGGCGTCTCTGGTCCGGACGATCGGAGTGTCTCCGAGCGGGCTGGGAGTGTAGATCAGCGTGAAGACGTAGACGAACGAGTCCTCGAACATCTGAAAGAGTTTACCGTCAAGATCCATCTAAATCTGAGACAAACACTGAGTGTTTTTGTGAAAGTCTCACCAGCAGCTGGCTGCCACATCCGTGCAGCTCCGACTCAAAGACCAGGACCTGAGCCTGCAGGTCTTCTGCGGTGGCGGGACACCCGCCCAGCGTCACATCCGCGGCCTTCACAGGCTTCCCGATGCCCAGCAGGTCTTTCTTGGCCTCCACTCGGACCGAGTTCTCCCCACAGACGGCGCTGACGCTGTCGGCCGCCGTCAGGACCTTCAGCTCGAAGTGTGGAGGAAACCGCGGCTCCTCCTCGGCCGGCGGGTCGGGATACTTCCACGACAAAGTTTCACGGAAAGGCTGTTTCTCCTGGACGAGACCTGAGGGGGGGGGCGAGGTTATCAGACCGACCGGTGTTCAAGATGCACGACTTCTTTAAATAACAACGTTCTGCTCTGAAAGCTGAGTCAACTTTGGAAGGTGACTTTAAATCATCAGAACAACAACAAGCTGCTCTTAAAACCATTTTAAATTCTCACTTTACAACAAATCTACCCACCACAACCACAGATGATTCACTCAGAAAACACACAGGAGTTTTAATCTTCATCCATCAGGATCATTTTCAGTTTCAAGAAAATCCTTTTACATTTACTCAAAACTGTATTTATACTACAAATATAAAAAAGTACTTTATTTTTTGTATTAAACTTTCAATTTTTCAGGTCTACCTGCTGGGTCCTGGACTCGGAGCCGGTCTGGATTCTGGTTTATCTCCCAAGCTGCTGCTAAAGCTGCTCCGAGCAGACAGAAGATGATTCTCACTGACATGTCGATGAGTTCACTGTGTTTTCTTGTTTCTTGTTGGAAACACACTCACCTGTGCGGCAGGTGGCTTTGTAGAGCTGAGGCTTTGGCCCCGCCCACCAGCTGATTGGCCCGATGCTCCTCCAGGTGCGCCTTGTTCACCTGCACACAGTTTATCTCAGCACAGGAAGTCAAACATGATGAGGAAATGCTTTTTTTTACACCTTCAAAGATTTTAATAAAGAATCTAATTATTGTTTATTTTATTAAATGTGGTTTAAACATCTGTATTATTACATTTTTCCTTTAAAACCATAAAAGGAAAAATACTCTCAATTCCAGGAAGTTAATTTCACGTCAGCTGCTCTCAGACAGGAGCAGCAGATCGAAGCAGGAAGTGTTTCATGAGCACACATCAGACAGGAAACACACTCCAAATCTTTTTCTGTTTGTTTTCTGTTTATTCGACTATCAGCGACGCCTCGTTTCTCTCTGATGTTCCAATAAAGTTTTATTCTGCAGCCAAACTTCCACGACCATGGACAATAAAGTTTTTATACCTGAAGATTTGAGTTTGAGAGTTTCCACAGGTGTGATCATGTGACTGAAGTCATGTGACCTTGTGATATTTTAGAGAGAGAGTGTGTGTGTGTATTATCAGGAGTGTTAGTGTGACCTTGGCTGGACTAATTATTTATACTGAGGACACACACACACACACACACACACACACACACACAGCACGTTTTTCTGCCTCTAATGATTCATAAACAATTTTAACAGGATGAATCCATCAGGACCTTAATTAGTCTGTGACACACACACACACACACAGACACACACACACACACACACACACACACACACACACACACACAGAGTAACACTGTAACACACACACACACACACACACACACACACACACACACACACACACACACACACACACACACACACACACA
>JBAJHX010000081.1:2565275-2578472 GCA_037176925.1 Amniataba percoides | reverse complement strand
TGTGTGTGTGTGTATGTTAGTGTCTGTTAGAGTGTGTGTGTGTGTATGTTAGTGTCTGTTAGAGTGTGTGTGTGTGTATGTTAGTGTCTGTTAGAGTGTGTGTGTGTGTGTGTGTGTGTGTGCGTGTGTGTGTGTGTGTGTGTGTGTGTGTGTGTGTCTCCCTCCATTCGTTCCTGTATAAACTGCAGCAGCCTCCCGAGGCTGTGAGCTGCTCACCTTCACTGATATTAATGAGCTCCCTCTGCTCATTTCCTTTATTTATTAACCGCTAACAGCCAGAGGAAAGAGTGTGTGTGAGTGTGTGTGTGTGTGAGTGTGTAAAGGGTTCAGTCGTTTAAGTTTAATGTCGTGTTATTTTTATGCAGACGTGGCTGTTTTGTGTTTTTTGTTTTGTTTTGTTTCTGGAAAACGAAGCAGTTTGTTAATGATGATGATGGCAGCAGGTTTTGGGGACGACCTTGATGAAGGAGCGAAGAGTTTTTAGACGACAAAACTGTTGTGTGATGGGACTGAAACAGGCAAAGGAACAAAGATACAACAACAAACAACAATGAGAAAAAACTCAGCCATTTTCACGTACAAAATGATGTAATACTGTAATTTATAACATAAAAAATACTTGAAAAGACAAATTAAATAAGAAACATTAAAAACAAAATATCAAGACAATATTAAAACAGCAAACAAATTTAAGAAATACATAAAACCAAACGAAATGAAGAGTTAAATGACGTGTGTGAGGTAAAATATAGTTCAGGTTTACATAAAGTTATGTAAAGCTATAAAAATGAGTATTAAATCTTCCTTTAAATGTAAGCAAGGTGGTGAACATGTAAACAAAGTGTAAATGTACACTGTTATATTCACTAGATACAGATATCTAATAATATTTATGTATAAAAGTATATAAACATAAAATCAAATTTGTTGGTAATTTTTTTAATCAATTTTAGTAATTTATGTATAAAAATATATTTGACATGTATGCATATTTACATTAATACAGTATAAATCATACTTATTTACACTTTCTGCTTCAGTCTCAGTGTTTTGATTTACACATTTAGAGACCAGCTGCTGTAGAAATGTGACCTTAAAGAGACGGACGTATTTCTGAGGAGCTGGTGGAGACCAAAAAAGAGCTAAAAGAAGAGAAAAGGGCTTAAATGAATCAGGAGGAAACAAACAGGACGACGGTGAGATTATCTGCTCGACTGCAAAGAGAAACAAACAGCTGATAAAATGTTGTTCTGCAAACCTCAACTTTGTTTTTGTGTGCGAACAGAAGAGGTCAGAGGTCAGAAGACGAGCGAGCGCTGTTGTGGAAAGTGCTGAGCGGCGCTCTTCCTCTTTTCTGACCTCCGACCTCGACCATCCATCCCATAATGACGTTTCTGCTCCTGCAGGAGATTATGAAAAATGAACCATTTAATCCAAATCAAACAGCAGCAGGAGCAGTTTGTTAAATGACGTAGAAAAACTAATCTGTTTATTTCCTTTTAAAGCTTTTGACCTGATGAAGGAACGAGAAAAGTTATTCTGATTCATCCTGAAGGGAACATGAATGTCTGAATGAAATCAGTGAAATAAATTCGTATTATACGTCACTTTTTGCCCCCAGATGGCCACAAACCGAGACCTCAGCACTTCAAAACCTCTTGCACCTGTTCAGGCTTTTCCAGTGTGTTTTGGCCTTTTATTCAAACATAAATGTTCTTAAGATCACTGAAAACTCATATTTTTTTAAAAGTTTCAGACACAAAGATGATGAGCACGCTAGAATGATAAACAATTGATCACAACTCAAAAGCTCTTCCTGAACATCTGCATGACTCATCGTCCCGACGCCTCGTCAAACTAGACACACGCCCGAGCTGCTTTTTTTTTCCGAAACGTCCCGTCGACAGACAGACAGACGTCGATGTGTCTGAAAGCTTTCTAACATTAGATCCTCGCTGCAGAAGGAGCAGCTCAA
Source organism: Amniataba percoides (assembly GCA_037176925.1). NCBI lineage: Eukaryota > Metazoa > Chordata > Actinopteri > Centrarchiformes > Terapontidae > Amniataba > Amniataba percoides. Next base: position 2,576,497 of record JBAJHX010000081.1, on the reverse strand, counting down.
GATGAGCAGATGGAAAGAGAAGAAGAAGAAGAAGAAGAAGAAGAAGAAGAAGAAGTTGTTTAGCCTCTGATGACTCGGTGGCCTTCGGCTCTTTCACTCTCCGACATCGACTCTGAGAGCCGGAAGCTTCTTCAGAAACCCCCGAAGAGTAAAAACATGTTTCAGCTGAGCTTTATTGTTCATGTGTGGAACAAACAGGCCTGACACTGAGAGAAGTGAACCGACAGCGCTGAGAGGACAATTAATTGATCCTTTAGTAATAAACGCTCTGTGAGGGGCTGATTAAAGGAGCGTTTTGCTGATTTCAAGATGGCCAGTTTAAAAAAATGAAAATTGGTGCAGCAGAAGAAGAGATATTGTCTTTTTATTTCATGCATTCACCTTTCTTTAAAAAAACCTACATTACCCACAATGCAACTCAACCACTTAATGCATAATGCACCTCAAAGAGAGAAATGATTTTATAAGCTCACTTCTTTCTACATCCACACCACCAGATTTTATTTTATCATTTTCAAACTTGTATTCTTCGGAAAAAAATGACTCGAGTTCAAACTACTTCCTGTGTCGGCACTGAATCTTGAATCATCTCATCTAAAACTGAAAAACTTTCAAACTTTATTGGCCTTTACAGCCTTTTTATAGATTCTCCCTTCCTACTTTATGTTTTGGTTTATTAGTTTTACTCTGCTGTATTTTTATACTGTTATTTAAATTTTTCATGTGTCTGTTCTTTTTTCTTGTCTTTTCTTTCATTATTTATCCTACACATTTTCATGTTTCATGCATGAGTTTGTGAAACTTTGTGTGTTTTAAAAAGCACCTTATAAATAAAGCTTTATTACTTACTTACTTTGAGCCCATTATAAATGCAGAATACATATATTTATTATAATAATGTATTAAAAATATGAAAACAATGTTGGGTGAGCAAACAGCAGACAGACTCCAGAGAGCAGCTGGTGAACATTATGGAGCATTTAGCAGATAAAAAGACAGATATTTCCCTCAGGAGACCAAAAACAGAGCAAAAAGAGACACAACGTTGGATTTATTTGGCCTGAAACATGAATAATAATCATCTGAAACTGCAGGGTGTATGATAATAATCAATGTAATAATCATGTCCATGCTGTGTTGTGTTGTTCACTAATTATGTCCTTAAAGTGAGGAAACAAAATTCATTATGGTTGAAAAGTAAAGTGTTTATTTGGGGATGGTTTAAAGAAAAAAAAAACACTTGTTAAATGACATGAATATATTATCAGATATTACATAAAAACAATTATTGCAGGTCAAATGCTGTTTTTGTTTATTATAATTATGTGCTTATCTTACAGTGTCATTAACACAAACCTGCTGACACACAGTGAACTTAAAGGGCGCTGTGGGTGGATTTAATTAGTGTTTTTTTATGAAACTTTCTCTAAATTGCTCTGTATTTACATGACAGAGCGTTACAGAGACCTCCTGGGAACTGCAGTGCATTTTCTTAAAGTTCATCATAAAGTAAGAAACCCTGAGGGAAATCTATCACAATCAGGATTAATTAAATCTCACATTAATTACTAATTAAATGGACTCAGACATCAACACTGCAGTGTGACAGAAACAGAAAACAGATCTCTGACAGTCTGCATTTAAGAAAAATAACTTTAAAACACAGAAAACTGGATAAAACAAAAAAAAAAGATATGTGAAGTTTCAGTTTCATCCACAGTTACTTGTTTTTTGTCCCTGCCTGTTGTCTGCCAGGCTTCATCTGTCACCCAACACGCTGTTAAATGAGGCGCCTCAGTCTTATGTAAATACCCTCCTGCATTAATACGTATAAACCTGCATTTGTATTCATGTATGTGTCGTGACGTTCACCTGCAGCTGGCGGAGCGATGACGGCAGATAATCACATCACTGTGGAAACAGACGGCTGGGCTTTTATTTTGTTAGCTTTGTTTGGGCACAATGAAGATGAATTTATGTTTTCTCTGTTGGATTTTACTTCGTGTTTCGGTTCAGATTTCGGTCAGCTGAGGCAGTTTGAGGATTTCTGTGACGAACCTTCAGGATGCTCCAGATTTGGAGGTTTAGGCCGGACCTGGACTCAGACCAGCGTCTCTGTCCGTCTGATCTTTTTGGCGTCTTTGCAGCTGGACGAGGATCTGAGGCTCGGTTGGACTGGAGGGGCTGCAGAGCGACTGTGGGTTCATTTGATGGGCGAAGAAGCTGCTGATTTAATTGAAAAAGAGACGTTCAGAGGAGATGGATTAACTGATGAGGCTGCAGAGTGTCCTGCTGTTGGTTTAATGCACATCAAAGCCACAGTTTGCCTGCAGAAATGTTTCTATCAGAATAAATCCCCACTGCCACTTTATCAACACTATCACTGTTTGAACATGTTCAGCAGGTCGTTTCTTGACTTTAAGCTCGCCAGAACGAAAAAATGGTGAAAAAACAGTAGAAATACTCTCATACAAGTAAAAGTACAAAAGCATAAAGATCAAAATCTACTCAAAGTACCAAAAATATGGATGCAGTAGTTTGTGCATCACTTTAATGTTGCAGCAAGTAGATATTTATACACTGCTGGAAAACATAATACATAATAAAACACTTAAACTTATGAATTATGAACACAACACTATATGATGATATATGTATTAAAGTAGCAAAACTAAATGACATGAATATTTTATGTAGATTTAGATGACATGATAAAGTACTGCAGATTTATGTGACTACAATCAGTATTTTTAATTAACAATGTCAAAGTGAAGTAATGATGAACACCTGAATCTGCAGATTTTCTGTCCAACTTTACTGTTCTGCTTCACTTTAAGTGTTTTTATAACATTATTTTCTGCTTATTTCTGAGAAAAAGAGTCTGATAAATCCACTGCAGGTCACCAGCTCAGCAGACAGACTCAGTTAGAGAGAAGCTTTTCAACTTAGTGGAGCATTTAACAGTTAAAAATACAGATATTTCCCTCAGGAGGTGGTGGAGACCAAACATAGAGATAAAAGAGAGACAATATCGAACTCACATTCACAAAAATGCAAACACAAGTTCTCATTTCAGCAGCTCAATGCTCAAATATTCACTTTACTAATGAAAAATATAAAAGAAAGCACACAGTTTTCACTTGTTTCTTAACATTTTAGGGTCTGATGGTCCTTCAGGCATCTGCTGGTCAGCTTTTAACGTAGAAACTGAACTCTGTTGGTGTTTCATTAACCTGAGAAGAGCGAACTCTCTCTGCAAAACTTTGATTTCTTCAGGCGATTCTTTAAACTTCAAACATTTCTCATCCTGCAGGCTGAGCTCTCCTCTCTCCCTGAATGAAACAAAACGAGGATGAACATCAATTATATAATGAAACACGCGGTAATTGAGGGCGTAGCTCATTATGCCACATTAGTCTGATATAAATAGTGAGCTATTAGCACTAATTTATTAGAAATCTGCCTCTTATTAAAAAGCTTTAACCCTCATTATCTGCTGTGGCTCCTCGGTCCCAAAGACGGCCGAGAAACAATCTGAAATTGATCCTGAGACGCTCCTGACTGCAACGTTAACTCGTGTCAGACAGCTCAGGTGTTTCCAAATCTAAAGTTTTCTGTGAGCAGGTTCATCAAGGGAAATATTGTATTTTACTCCACTACTTTACGTACTAGTTACTTTTAACAATTTAAGAGCTAATTAAATATCAATATTTACGATGAACCAAACTACCCAACAACAATTATTTCACCGATGAATGAAGACAAATTTAACTGGCAGCTCTTTTCACAATTTGACAGTTTTTAATAATGAATTTGTCATGCAAAAACACTTTTTATCGCACATTTCAACACACAGATTTTACCTGACCACCATCACCACTTCACCCGCTGCAGGCTTTGATATACTCTCATTTACTATCTCAGAGAAAGTCACATCTTTTAGACAGTTTCCAACATTAGTCACAGACCATTTTCATACAAAATTAATTTAATGTCATGTTAAATTTTCCCTCCTTATTCCTTCTGTCCTATTGTTGATATCATACACCTCTGTCTCAGGTTGTGTTTAAAGGTTGTCCTCTGCCGGCTCTTTAAACCAAAGTCTGATCATTTGCACTGCAAAGACAAAACAATTTAAAGTAAATACAACGAAATCGTCAGCGTAACTTCACATTAACACAGGAGAGAGAATATCTGGAAGCAGGTGAAGGTTTAAAGTCGGACACTTCCTCCGTTGTGATGATGTTTCGTGTCGTCTGACAGCTGTTCGTCTCCGATCCACACTCCAGTTTTTCATTTCTCCAGGGCTTTTTTTTTCCTCCCATGGTCCTCTATGAGCAGGACGCCTCGTCTGTCATCAGCTCCGCCTGCGTCAGAACAATAATACTCCTGCCAGGTGTGATGGACAGCCGAGGCGAGGCGGCGACAGCTCCGCGGTGTCCGGACACAGATTGAAGGTGGAGCGGCGGAGACGAACGTTGACATTTCCATCAGGAGTCAGTTCACGACGCCGCGTCCTCCACCTGCAATAAAACACCTCCTTTCACCTTTCTTCAAGGCCTCGGCTTTGATTGCAGCGTCGCTCGTTCGAAACTCTGTCACAAGAAACACGCTGGGATTTATTGGATCGAGGAGTTTCTTTTCCATTTTGAAATTTATTGTCTTCGGCTCAGACAAACTCAGGAACATGTTTTCTGTTTGCTCCTCGAGAGCGTATGAAGTTTCTCACAGAAGAGATAAAAAACGGCAGAAACTGTGTCTTTGTTTTAAGGCAGTGAGGATGAAAAAATAAACTGATCAGAGACGTCGTGTTCGCAGTTTGTTGAGAACAAAATGTCGGTGCTGAGTGAACAGAAAGAAGCTCGGGAAATATTGAGCGTTTTCTGGGCCGGTCAGCATGTTGGTGGTCGACTCACCAGCTTCAGTTCAGTGATTCCCAACCACCTCAGGGTGAATCATCTGGGACACTTTGGATTAATTAATAAAGGCTAAAATAATTAAGTTAAGGTAAAAGGTTGAAACAGTCGACTTAATGGAGAGAAACATCCAGCTTTTCCAGTTACTGTTAAATTATATGAAAAAAAAACAACTGTATGTCATATCCAGTTTCATATGAATAAAAAGAAGAGTAATAATAATTCAAATGAACATTTATATCATGGATGGGAGGGAACATAAAATGAGTAAATTAATATTTACTCTTGATTAAAACAGCATTAGACTCCTTTAAAACTTGTTATCTTGTATGAAATTAAGATTATTATAATTATTATTTTTTGACACATGCGTAAAAACATCCAAAAAAGGACTTTAATTCATTAACTTCACTTACAGATGTGTTATTTATTGACAGTTTTACAGTTAATATTACATGTTAAAATGATATAAATTCAGTAAATAAATTCACACATAGACGCATGTTTGTTTTTTCAATAGATTTTACATTTGAAAGTGTGAATCAGACACCAGTTTCACCTCAGACATGGAAACAAACATTCAGCAGACAGATGAACGAATGTTTGAGAGCAGTTTAGAGACGTCACCGCTGTTACAGGCGAACCTCCAAAAAAATCCCAAACCAGCTGTCAGAGTCGATTTTTCAAACCAACATTTCCCATGATGCTCCTGTGTGATCGCACTATTACACCACACACACACACACACACACACACCTGCTCTGACTTCAGCAGGGAGAAAACAAGCTGAGGAAAACTCCTCGTTGTCTGTTTGTGAGTTTTAACTGATGATTAATATTCAGATCGCCTGCTGCAGCATCATTAAGGCGACCTCGCCGTTGGAGGACAGGTAGTCGAGAGTCGCAGGTGTTTTCATTTTGATGGACGTCCGCTCTGATCTTCACCTTGCTGCTCTCAAAGTTAGACGTCACGCGGAAAGACGGACTCTCCTGCAGACTTTGAGCCTCATTTCATAACAAACACTGATCCTCTGAACTGTCCAAAGAGCTGAACCGAAAGATTTCCTCCATCGCAACACGTGGAGACTTTTAATCAGACAATTTCTGACTTTCCAGCAACAAACTTTTCACAGGAGACAGGTGGGGATTTTAGAAAAACTGCTTTAATCTGATTTAATCTGTCTTAATCTCAGAATAATCTGTGACCCAATCTAATGTGATATAATGTGATCTAAACCAGTCTAATCTGATATAAAACCAGCCTGAATTGGTCTAAAATCTCAGTCTTATCTGGGATAAATCTAATCTAATGTGATATAAGTATCATGTGATCTAAACTCAGTGAAATCTGGTTTAATGTGATCCAGTTATAACATCATCGACACACCGTTTATTCTTTTTTTAATCCAGTCTAATCTGGTCTGAAAAGAAAAAAAAGTTAATATAATGTTAAACAGGTATAATATGATCTAAACTCATAGGTATGATCTAAACTATATAGGTATAATGCAGTCTAAACCTAGTGAATTTGACCTAAAACCATCTGAAATGGCCTAAAATACAGTCTAAATTACAAAGAAAAGCCTCATTTTGCACTAATTTGCACTGTACTTGTGTAAATGTATTTCCACGCTGCAGGCTGTGACATGTTTTAGGACTCCGGCCGCCCTCGTCTCTCCTACACGAGGTTTTACAGTCTGAACATCTTGTGCAGGTTATTTCACCGTGGTGCGTTTCAGTGCCGGCTGGGACAAACGGCCGCTGCAGGATGGACTCATAAATCCCTGAATAACAGTCGTATTAACGCCCCCCCCCCCTCTATAAAAGTGATGTGTTTCCCGCTGCCGACTGCATGACGAGGATCATAAATATGAGCAGCCGCCGTCGAGGATGATCGCTTCATCTGAGAGGTGGAGAGCGAGGAGGAAACGCACGACAAAGTTCAGTCAGACAGAACAAAATACAGTCTGAAGCAACATCTCTTTGTTCGAGCGGCTGAAATTTTACATTTTAATGTGAAATATGATCGAAGCTGAAGAGAAATGATGTTATAAGTGAGACAAGTGAAGCCATCACATCACACAGAGGACCCGCCGAGAGAGAGGAAGTGGAGAAATTACTGACTTTCTGGAGGAAACTTTAGAAAACAATATTTTTGAAACTGCTTCATATAAAATGAAAATCATCTCACAGGTCAGAAAAAAATGATTTCGGTAACAACATGATGATCTCTCTCTTTACTCATATCACAGATTTATTACTTCGACATAAAAACATAAATGTGAGTGATGCTGTTCTTCTTGTTATGAGTGTGTGTGTGTGTGTGTGTGTGTGTGTGTGTGTGAGATGACCGGTTTGTATGATGCCCTTTCGAGTTGCTTAGATGTTCTTTAGATATTTTTGATGTTTTTCTTTTTTTTCAGGAGATCTTGAGCTCAGTGAGACCTCGTGTTAAAAAACGCTGAACAAACTTACAGGATTGTTTCGACATTCTTCATTTTTGCACAATAAACATGAAAAACCTTCTCAGATTTGGAAGCTATAAAAACACTTTAACTACACGTCTGATCATTCGTTTCATTTCAGATCATTTCGTTATTCACGTGTCTTTAATTAATAAATAATCGTGAGCAAACTGTCACAGCAGCTTTCAGCCAATCAGCTCCGACGTCTCCTCCTCGCCGCCGTGTCGTCGTCCTCTCCTCGTCCTCTCCTCGTGACTTTGCTCGAGGCGACTCCACGTCTGTCCTGCTGATGTCACACTTAGGACGCCTGTGATTGGCTGAGACGGGGGCGAGAGCCGCAGGATGTGATGTCACGATGATGTAAGCATTTTAAATACCACCTGTGCATCAAAGATCACTCGGCTGACAGGTGAGACGCCGTCAGCTTCCCCTCCCATCGTCCTTCGTGTCTCATCCGTGTTTGATGTGACATTAACAGACAAACCAGCCTCACACATCACACACATCAAACACATCGTCTCCCCCGCAGGGCGCCGTGTTTCCCCAGCGAGCAAACACACGTTTCACTTCCTGTCTGTCTGCAGAGCATAAATCACACAGACGGTGATGAAATATTGACTGAAACACAGCGAAGAGAGAAGTTGATATTTGGGGAAACACAGTGTTTGAAATATTAACATGTGAGTCTTCAAACCAGCTGATTAAACTTTCTGTTCCTGAGCATATTTACTTTCACCTTTTAGGACATTTTATGGAAACTACATGTTTCTGTCACTTTTACATCAGTTTTTGGCAGAAACATCACACAGATAAATTAACAGCATGAACACACGACTGAACTGAGAATCACATTTATATGAAATAAATTTGCGTTTCAACAAACATAACGCCGATGAACCTCTGCTGCGTTCTCTCTCGTCTCTACAGATTCTCAAACTTGTGCTCACGATCCTCTTTTATTCACATTTTAGTCACCTTTTGGATCTTTAAATATTTGTGGGGATTTTTTTCTGCAGGATAAAAAGAGATGAAGATCCTGAAAACATGATGTGGTGACGGCGAGAGCTCAGAAAAAAAGATGACTGATGGAGTAAAATACAGTTAATACATTTTTAAACAAAGATTTTATGTGATCTGTATAGTCAAATTTATTTTATTTATATGCCCCAGAATAAAATCTCAACACCCTCTGACCTTTGACCCTTTAACTGGGGAAAAAATGCAATGAAATAGATTGAGTGTAGAGAAAAAACAAAAAATACAGTCATGTTTGATGAAAGAAATGTAAACTATATAATGGAAGTGAAGGAGGATGTCAGGCCACACAAACACATGAGAGACAAGTACAACATTCAGCGCTGTTATATTTGTGTTTCCATGCAAGTATAAGGCTGATTTTAACAGAAAACCTGCAACAGAAAACACAAAATAATGTGATTTCCATCCATTATTGTTATGTAATTATTACGAGTCAGTGCTGATCTTCAGATGCCAAACAAACAAGCTGTGAAAAACAAAGTAGAAATTAAAGCAGAAATAAAACTTTTAGTTTCCAAACAAAACAAAAAACAAAACAGGCGGCTCAAAATAAACTTGAAAACCAAAACATTTTGTCAGATGATCTCCTGAAACGAGCAACCTGAGCGCGACAGCAAGTTTTTTGAAGTTTTTCTGTACTAAAGCTGCAGCCGTTGACCTGCAGTAACCTTTGCAGGTTTGAAACTTATTGATCTGATATCAGAGGAAACCACGGCTGACGAGAGGAAACGCTGCGTCCAGATCAATAATTCAGAGGTTTGTTGGAGTTTGCACAGGCTGTTAGCAGAGTTGACTCGGGCAGATCGGCCGATTAGTGAGGAAGAGTCTGAATTTATGCATCAAGCAGCAGCCGCGGCATCGCTGGTGTGATAAATGATGAATGACAGCGGCTAATTACACACAGTAAAGCTCACAGAGTGGAGAAATGATCCTGTGTGAGGGGAATATTTACTGTAATAATGAGTGTTCATGCACATATGACTTCTGCAGGTTTATGGTGCTCACTGCGAAGGCTGGCAAGTGTGTACAAACTTCTAAATTTAATCCCAAAATTACACAAAAGGACTAAAAAGTGTGCATCTGCCAGCGGTGTTCAAAAGTTAGCGCAGCCTGAAAGAATAATTTACAAATTCAGAAAATCAGAAAAGTCCTGAAAACCTCTCAGTTTGTCCGTTAAAGCTTCATCTTCTGATCTAAAATACATTTAGCACCAAGCTGTGGAGATCTCTTGTCTTAACTTGTTAGAGTTGCATCCCGTCTTCTTAAAGTCCGACATGTTGGCGAAGGCATCGTTCATTCTCTCCGTGTCTGCTTGTTTCAAAGCGCTTTACAGGGAGCCGTCCTACCTGAGTCTGACTGATCAATAATGAATCAATGGACGCACATGCAGTCAGGAATCAGAGCAGAGGAGCTGCAGAGAAGAACCTCAAAGGCAGAAAGAAGAAGAGAAATGAACACGAGGACCTGCAGACCCGAGCGGATCCTCATGAAACCAACACAGACCTGAACCTCCTCTTTTAATCTGGATCACTGAGCTGTTCATGTTTTTTTCTTTTTTCATGCAGCTACAGATATTTAACAGACATAAAAACAGTATAATTCAGACACCAAGTGTATTATTTAGATTTGAAATAGTTTCCAAGAAGAAGTAAATGATTAAAACTTCCATTTCTCTCCAGTGTTGCATAACAGAGGAGAATATTTCGTTTCTAACATCAGTGTTGAAGTTTTTACCCTCTCCATTAAAACATCAGTCAGCCGCCGTCATTACTGAAGCAGCACAGTGAAGTTTGCTCTGAATGCTTTTGTGAATCTTTTTTTTCTTTTTGCCCTCTGCAGTCAGTCAGATCAAACATTTAATTTCAGTCCAGTTTGTTCATCTGATACTTCTGATCAAACTTCTGTTTCTATTGTAAAGTTTTCTGCTTTTCTGAAACAACATGCAGGTTGATTCCAGCTTGTTACAGACATTATTGTGAACTTCACATTAAAACAGAAACATGTTCCCGATGACATGAGAAGTTTTAATGCAAAACTTCCAATATATTCTACCAAAGGTGGTGATTTTTAAAAAGATTTGTGTCTTTTCTGCTCTGTTGTTGAGCAGTTTTTTGTCCTCCCTGTGCAAAACTTGAGTATTTTTGCAGACTTCACAGAAAATAACATCTACTCATGAAGATATCTGTGACTTAAAAGTTTTAAAAATGGAACAAAGATCAGCAGGTCCACGATGGAGAGACGTGACTGATGGTCTGAACTGGATCCTGCAGACTGACTCAGCGATGAGGAAGGTTTCTGCTCCTGCAGCTCTGAAGGGAACCGCGACGCTCTGCAAAGGTTTGTTCGGCTGAAAGTATCGAAGACGTCGCTGTAAGTTACACCAGGCGATGTAACGTCACAGCAAGGAGGATTATTCAGCACTTAAACTACCCAGATAACAATCTTTTCTCTCTGCTGTGGAGAAGAAGATACACCAGGAAGACTTTCTCCCCTCAGTTCACTGCCTGATATAAAGATTGCTTAAGAACATTTTTAATTATTAATCAGTTACTCTTCTAAACGTAACTATCCATCACTTATTTCATACTATATTTTACTTGACTTTACACTTTTTTATCGTTAGAGGTGCTAACAGTCATGCATTTCTCTGTGATTATACTCAATATGATTATATGTGACAAATAAAACCTAAAGAGTGCTGCGCTCTCAAAACGCAGGCTTACTTGCAGTTCCCAGGATTTCCAGAAGTAGTTTAGGGGGCCGAGCCTTCAGCTATCAGGCCCCTGTTCTCTGGAACCAGCTCC
>JBAJHX010000081.1:2511280-2531280 GCA_037176925.1 Amniataba percoides | reverse complement strand
ATTTGCACAATGTTAAGAGTTAAACTCATCTCACCTGGGCTGCAAAAGCTCTTTCTTCTGATTGGAGGCTGCACATTTAGCAAGCTGTGGTAATTTCGTGGTAATTTGCTGTTAATTGTCAGTCGTTGGTGTGCTGCAGTGCTCGATCGAAGCTTTGAACTGTTGTGATTGTTTTGTTTGATATTCACGATTAAGTCAAACAAAAGGATGCTCAGCTGATGCTTCTTGTGACTAAATGAATCTGAGAGGGAAGCTCGATATCAGTCCAACAGCCCGACAGACGCAGCAGGAAACTAACTTTGGTGTCAGATGCCACATTGAGTGCACTGAATGCAAAATGGAAACTGTGAAGTAGCAGGAAAGGTCAGCGAAAGGTCATTTCTTTTAAGCTTTTCTGAAAGCAGGACAACCAGTATCGTGCAAATCGCCTCGGACGCCATTTTTGTTTACAGTCGCGTTCTTTATTATCTCCTTTCTGATGACGTCACACGTGTTGTGAAAGACGGCAGGCTGTGATTGGTCGAGGTCCAACGAGACACAGGAAGAAATCTTTGTGTGTTTAATCTGACAGCTTAGAGGTTTTCAACCAAAGAAGGTGCAAATTTTAACCAAATTTTGAGAAAATAGGCCAAAAAAAATGAGGGACTGCTTTTTTCTTACCACTACCGTTACTGACTTATTATTTTATTATGTCGAGATAAACAGCAGGTGGCGCCAACTTTCAGGTGCAATTGTGGAAAAAGAAGACCTCAAATGGAAAAGAGGATCTCAAACAGTGAAAAGAAAGCAGAAAACATGATGGAAATGTGACATCTGTGCCTGTTTCACATGTTAATTTGAGGAGGGTTGCAGACTCATCATCTGCTGGTTTCGTTTCTTCAGTGGACGTTTAAGTTTTGTTTATTAACTCGACCTGTTCCTACTGCACTTTCACGCATTTTGTTTTCATCATTCAGTCAACTAAAGCAGTAAAAGCTTTTTTTGTGATGTCTAAGTGTTATTTTAAATCAGCATAATTTTTGTTGCCATGTCCCCTTAAAGGTCAAAGCTGAGTGGAGTTAGTGTGATAACACTTAAGTTTACACGCTCGTTTTGTGAGTTACTTCAGTGATAAAGCCTGATAAATGGGTTTGTTTTAAAAGGATGTGGTGGTTTAATGGTGTTAAAATTTGAGCTGAACATTGATGAGGTGTTTGTGAGCAGCGATCAACGACATAAATCAGGCCTCAGCAGTGACGTGCAGGTCCGTCAGCACAACGTAAAGCTTTGTTTTTGTCCGAGTATCACAGCCTCGTTAACAGAATCGACGTGAAGCTGCTCAGGGATCCTCTCTTAGAGGACGGCAATGAAATAAAATCAGCGTCTGTAATGATCCTGTGTGAGGGTTTTTTTCAGGTGTCAGGGCTGGTTTGTGCTCAGCTCGTTATTTGAGTTTTTCCATAATGTTCGGTTCATCCCTCGGTGAGACTCTCTGCAGGAGAGCAGCGCATTAGTAACCATGGAAATTATAAATGTAAAGCGAAGAGGAGAGATGAGAGTAACACACCGAATTACACACGCATGCTGAGTCAGTCACGCCGACTTTTGATTTCAGAAAACATCAACCCAGTTATTTTTTTCCTTTTATGCTCCAGTTTGAACCTTTAGTTCTTTTCAAATAGAGACTTAAAGGAGGTGGTGATGTTCCTCAGACAGCTGCGTGTTAAATGATCAGGATTAAAGCCCACCAGTGTTTTTATTTAACCTCCTGCAGTGATGAAGGAAGTTCTCAGATCTGAATACCACACTTTAAAAAGCGATTATGTTACAGCTTCTGCATTGAAAATGTGATTTAAGAAAAGCTATTTAAGTATAATCAGGAAAATACGATTACATATTAAACTGTTATGTTAGGTTATACTATATTATTAGATTATTCTTCCTCACCATCAATGTAAAAGCAGGATTTTGCTGTTGGAGTTGGTTAAATTTGGATGAATCTGCTGATCTGCTTTCTCCATTAATCCACTGACTGATTGTTTGGTTTGTAAAAAGAGCCCAAAGTAACTCCTTCACAATAAACTTCAACATTATTAAAACATATTATCATCATTCAAATCAGTCAAAAGGAAATCCACAAATGACTTAAATAATATTAAATAGTTGTCAGTTCATTTTTATTCGGATGCCTCCATCTTTCAGCGAGAGTCTGCGCAGCAGTGATCGAGGGAGGGGAGGAGCCGCGGTGTTGAGGTCCCACCCCTCGATCAGTAATTGATAATTGCCAGTAATGATCACCTGCTCACACTAAAGTCATATCTCTTCCTGACTTATAATGTATAATAATAAAATGATGTATAATAAAAGACGTCTGCAGGCGCCTTCGTGACTACTTATCAGAACAAAACGTTTACATATAAGCTTGCATGACATAAAGTGAAGGAAACCATCTTTAGGAAACATTTATTTGATGTTTATTGTGATTTTTCTCAGTTTGTCCCATCTGATAACATGGACGGTAGCGAGGCTTATGACAACCAGGGGGCGATCTGTATTATTAGTCTTCACTTTTGTTGAACTTCCTGTAGTGTCAGTGTTGTTGTTAATGACTGCAGGAAGTGGGGTTTTTTTAGGGTTTTTATTCAAGTGACTGTGGACAGTACAGGTCAGAAAACAGAGAAAAGGAGGAAGTCAGGTGAGGCTGTTCATTTTTCAAGAGTCAGCTTTGGTTTGACCACAACTTTTGTCTAACTTTAACTTAATTTGCACCCAGCCGAAGAGCTGTCATATCATGAAACAGATTTATTTCTCTGTGATCGCTCTCAGAGTCTGAAGCTGTTTTTCTTTGGCAGATGTTTCAGATATTCAGTGCTGCTGCGGAAACAAGAAAATCATAAAAACCTGCAGCTGCTCATTAAAATTCAACATGGAGAGCTCGAACACAGTCAGCCGAGCACGTTCAGGTTTCTCGTCATGCTGCAGAGACTCTTATTTTGAAGAGAGAAGAGGTCCGTCAAACACTTCAGGTTAAACAAGTGAACTTTTCTTTCTTTATTAAATCAGTGGTTCAACACGCTGCTATGTAGATGTATATTCTCGGTGCTTGTAAAGATCCAAACGGGAAATCAAATGAACCTTTTGAAAGAACGTAAAGACTCAGTTTTAGGAGCTGCTGCCTGTTGTTGTCTTATCGTCATTGATCATCTCAGTGTGAAAAGCTTTAATGAGCACAAACTGCAGACTGAATTTAATTCCCTCACGCCGTCTGTTTACCGAGTTTCTCTTTTCTTTTCTCTGCCTCCTCGTAAAGCTCATTTAGATCCTGGAAACAAGCCTATTATGCAGCAGATAGACTGTTGTGCCTGCGGTGTAGAAAGCTTACCTAAGGAGCCTTCAGAGCCCAAATTAATTCTCAATGCTCCATTAAGTCGAGCATATATTCATGGGAATTATGAACACACTGCGTCTGAATGAAAGAGAAAATCAGCAGCTGCGAAGAAAAAACACAAACAGAAATTAACGGAGCAAAAAGCTGCAGAGGATGTAATTGGATTTGAAAAAAAAAAAAATCAGCGAGTGATTCAGCAGTGAGCGTGACTGACGAAGCTTTGTAGGAAAAATTAAAATCCCACCTCAACAATAAATGTCCCGACCGCCTCGGCTCGCTGAGACAAAGACGAGAGGATGAAACTGCTGTTTGACGCTACGTGAAACTTTGCAGCCGTCGCCTCTGTGCACCTGCACAAGTCACCTGACTCCTGCACGCACCTGCTCACCTGTTCCTCAGAATCTGTGGCAGCCTCCTTTTCCAGTCCCTGAAACTTGAATCTCTGCCAACTCCTGTACCTTTTACATTTTACACCTGTAGATTCCTGCTGCCTTTGTGTTTATAATTTTCTATCTATCATCCTCTGGAAAGTTTGAGTATTATAGAACTAGTTTCTAATGGTTTTATGTTTTTCCATTTGCATTTTGTGGCATGAATTTGTGTTGGAAATGTCTTTATTTACATACAGGAAAACAGTAAAAGATAACCGTATTTTCCAGACTATAAGGCGCACTTAAAACCCTTTCATTTTCTCTGAAATTGGCAGTGCGCCTTATGTATGAATTCTGGTTGTGCTTTCTGACCTCGAACAGATTTTATGTGGTACACGGCGCTCAAAAATCTGTCAAAATGTTTTAATTCGACTTTGGTAAGAAGCTGCGCTGCTTGATGGATTGTTGGAGCATTACGGCCACCGTAGTCAGGAGCCTCGCGGAGTGATACGTACTGTGCGTAATGTGCCTTATAATCCAGTGCGCCTTATGTATGAAAATAGACCTGTTCATTGATATTGCAACTTATAATCCGGTGCCATTTATAGTCCCGAAAATACAGTAGTTAGCAAACTATCTAGCAGCATTTCTACAAGTACACTTGTAGCTGCCATCACAACATATTATGGTTTGAGAGATAAGATGTCTAGATATCAAACCTCACTTGCATATTTAGTTTGAAATCAGCATGATTCAGTGTAAAATGTTTCTTTGTATTTATTTGTTAAGCCGAAATAAAAATAGTTATCTGAATAAAATTGACTGAACATGCTCAGACAAGCAGGGTGAGCCAGAAGGTGGCGATAAAGTACGTCAACGATGCATCAGATACCAAAGAAGAAGATTCTTTGGTGGTAGGAACGAAAGAGGAGCTAATTATTGATTTATTCACAGTTATCTGACATCAGGTAAACAGACTCAGCAGTGCTGAACCAACACAAGCAAACTGCTAATCCACCATTGTTGTTTTAGATTTGTTATACAAAGCAACTATGGATGTTTAAGTTTAAGGAAATCTTTACCCTGGAAGAAGTTTTCAAATTGAATGAAAGGCCAAATAGCAGAAAAAGGCTGTTTTTTTTAAAATACTTGTGTATGTGTGGACTAAGCCTTCGTGTTAAATGTCACCAACATTTATGACCTTGACTCGAGTTAAAGTCCTCTGTGATATTTACTTGTTTCCAAAAGGCTTCAGAGACTTGTGGTTCGTCTCCTGCCGCACAGAGTCATTAACGAATCGGCAAACGGCCACAGCTTCGCGTCCAAATCAATTTCAGCCTCATCATTATTCGTCTGTCTTCACTCTGAGGACAAACACAGAGACAAACACAGCTTTCCTGCTCTGCGGCTGCTGTTCTTATTTTCAATTTGCAGCGAATTTAAAAGAGATGACGGGTAATAAAAGCTCATATCAACCAGATGTCAGTTTATCTTCCTTCCTCTCGCTCTTGAATAGATTACATGTCAGCCGTGATTGAGAGAACGGCGGTCCGAGCAGAGAAAACAATGCGCTGTAATTTCATTGTTCTGCTGTAATGTGAGCGAGCGGTTCGGTCTTAATGCTGCCGCAGACAGGAAGCTGAGTTTCATCTGGAATCCATTCAGCAGAATCACAAAGTCAAATAAACGAATTTTTACTGCAGAAACAAACTGCACAGATCAGAGAAACTCAACCGCTGCAGGCGAGAAGTCACTGTCAAGTTTAATGCTGTTATAATAATAATGATAATAAAGTTATTCAAGATATAAAAGAGTAAATAAGATATTATCTTTGAGGTAGATTCTTTTTATGAAGGTAATAAAAGATTTTCCTGTAGGTGTTGAAAGTTCCCAAAGTTTGTTGTCAGGAAAATTAAACTTTATGATGGCAGGAAAATTAAACTTTATGATGTTCAGGATTTAATGTGTTTTTAGCTGACAGACAGAAACTTTTTCTGATGTGGAAAAACGCCGAAAAAAATGTCTGAAAGTTTGTTCTTGATCCACAAGGCAGATTAGCAAAGTAATCTTAACATAAGTTCACTTTGACATGAGTGTTTTTGTCCGAGCATTCAAACGGGTCTTACTGTGTTCATCAACAGATTAACTTTAATCAGCTGTTGTACTGAAGTTTGGACTTTTGGTAGAAAACAATGAAAACTCGTCTAATGTGTCTCAGACTGTCAGATTAAGACAGTAAATACATGCATGTGTTCAAATCTTGCTTATTTTTAATGTTAATGACAGATTAAATGAATAATTGTTTCCATTTGTTTGCTCTATAACATTATTTATGCCTAAGAAAAGTTTTGTGACACATTTATATCCTCACAACATTCAACACAATCATTAAAATGTCGCTGCTGCTCGGTACAGCACATTACTGTTTATTACACCATTTCATCTTTTATGTGCTGCACATCCTGTTCAGGGACTGAAAATTATCTTAAAGCTAACTGCAGTGTTACGAATGAGTGTTATGAATACATAAACAGTAAACTAACACACACATTAAAGAGCAGATCAGCGTCATAATAAATTATCCATAACTAACATCCTTATTTGTTTCAGTGTAGTTTTTACATGATCTGACATGCAGAAAGGAAATATAAAGTAAACCTTTTTACATTTCCTTTCGTTCAGTGAACCTGAAGCAGCTTCCTTTATTTCGAGGATGTCTCGTCTCCTCGTGGTCACCGAGCATTTCAGCCTCTGTTAATCACGTCTTTATTTCCCATCATAAAAACCTCCTGAGCTCACAGGAGGGCGAAGCCTCCTTTTTCAGGTCACCTCCTCTCCCGTCATGATAGAGGAGGGATTTTCTATGTTTGTTTTTTTTTAGGAGAGAGGAGGAAAATGTGAATTTGGGTTAGTTTAGTGCTTTGTGTCCGCTCTGAACTGAACTCTGTGAGATGGAGTTTTCATTTTAAAAGTGGAAAAAGAAGCTTTGAAAGTTTTAACCTCAGTAACCTAGAGAATGAAACTGCTTCATATAAACACTTTAATCAGAATAAAAAGGCCCTGAGGTGCTTTAAACCTTTTCATAAACAGACTGAAAGACTATTTGTACCATTTTACTGATTTAACATAAATTGATTATTTACTGGCTGCGTCCTCCATCATGACGTAAAGGTCTGGGGATGCTTGTTTCTCCACATATGTACGTATCATACGACTTATCAGCATGAGACATCATCATCGTAACATATAAATGTAAACTGCTGCGTGATTAAGAGCGACACAATAATGGCAACGCCTGAACAGACAGTAGATAAACGTCTACCTTTACCTTTACATCTGTCAGATGGAGGACGTGAATAAACATTTCTGTTTATTAGGTTATTATTCCTAATTTGGCTGCTTTAACAGTGTTTACGGCGACCGTGCTGTTCAATCGTCGTTTCCCAGCATCCTCTGCTCAGGCCGACAGAGGCGACGAACGCTAACGTCTTCATCCTGCTGCGCTGCGGCAGATGGAGAACTAAAGAAGGCCGGCGAGCTAACGAGGAAACAGAGACCCGCCGCTGCTCTCCGTGGTTACCATGGGAGTCCTGTTAGCGAGCGGCGTCTCTGACATCATCTACATGCAGACTGAATCCAAATTACTGCAGAAAGCTCGGGGGCCTCTCCGTGTCAGCAGCTCCGAGCTTCAGCAGCGCACTGCAGCTGTTTCACCGCAAAAGCTTTGAAAGGTTGAGACTGCGTTTGAAATCTGGAAATCTAATAGGAAAGATTTGGCTGGTGAAAAAGAAAAGTCTAATCTCTGCAATCCTTCTAAAAGCGTTTCTCCAACGAACTTGACTTTCGAAAGGACGAATCTTTGAAACTTTTGCTGATGCGCACTTTCACAGATCTGCCCACACAATGGTGAGCTTGTGAGTGACATGATTTCTGGCAGCGTTGGCTCGCTGCTCGGAAACTCTGAAATAGACGCTCTAAAAGAAATAAATAAGGCCGGGATCCAGCAGGCAGGGACATTTTCTCTGAAACTATTGTTTGCACTCTGCTGCACAAACTAATACTGATGCTCACCCTAAAAATGTGTCGGAGCAACGTAGTGAAGAAAGAAAACACGGTTACAAAAAGTTTGCAGTTTTTCTGCCTGTGAAAACATTATGCAACCTTTTAAACTCAGCGTCATCCTCGCAGTTTTAACATATTAATCCTCTATTTCCTCACTTCTGGTGTTAAATATTTGAGAGGAGGACTTTCATGCGCTGGTAGAGCATCTGACTGACACTGCAGCTTAAAATTAAACAAATTCAACTATTTTGAATTCCTTTATAAAAGAGCATTTGTACCATCTTAATGTAGTGACATGAGACTAGATTTATTTCGATTTCATATTTGAAAATAGCAAAGAATGCAAATAAACAGCACAACTTTGACTTTGATGATGTAAAATGACTATTTTTTTATTTTTTAAGATGATCTTAAATAAGACGTCTGGTCTGTCCTTGAGCAGACAGAGATTTTATTGTTTCCTTAAAGAGGTCTTCAGCCTCTTTAAGGTGTATTTTACATATTAAAAAATCCTCTAGATTAAGAAGAAAAAAAGAAACTCAACCTCCAGCACTGATTTAGGCTCAGCTGCAGTCCATACGTGAACGTCTCGCCGTTTAAATGGGCGAACCTGCCGACTGCAGGTTTAACAATGATAAAGATGATATAGATTAAATGATAGACCTCGTGCTCCCATTGCCCATAAAGGTTCCTTTAAAAAAACAAACTACCAAACACATTGAGCCAATATGTCATTAACACAGCGTTAGAATTAAAAATCAATCAAAGAGCAAATAAATATCTGTCCCATCACTCCACTTCTTATTAAAAAAGGCAGAAATAGAAGCACTCTCCTGCTGCAGATATCGATCATTTCAGGCTGTGACAGATTACTCACAAAGCCGTGTGTTGTTCGGGTCAATCATCATCATCTTCTTCTCTCTCTGCGGTGGTTTCCTCTCTGGATTTTTACTTGTTCTCTTCGGCAGCACCAACAATCACAGCCGAACCAAGAAAATATGAAACGTTTTGGAAATGAAAAGTGTTGATTTTTGATTGATCCTCATCTGATGATTCACATTTTCCAGTTTTTGTACACTTAACAGCATGTAGATTTAGATCTGAGTCATTTTCAGGCTGATTAAATCTTTAATATTTGCATTTTTAATGTAAAAGCTAAAGTAGAAGTAGAAGTTAGTAATAATAATAATGTGTGTTGAGACCACAGAGCACCTGTGTGGGTTTATCCAATCTTTGTGTCCAGTTTCTGCGCTTGTTTTTGTAAATCATGCAGGTTTTTTGCTCACTATGTCTGCTCATTTGTTACAGAATACACATGAAATACTTCATGAAAGAGGAAGAACAGGAAGGAGCAATTTCCTCCATGTTTTTCTGAGCTAGTTGCCACAATAGAGCACAAAAAGAGTTACTGGTATTTGAGAAATCATCTCTTCGTACTAGGTCTCCAGTTTCAGACGAGGCGAGCGTGTCAAACCTTTAGACACGTGACATTAAGCGCACATACCACAAACAGCACGACGAAGCATTTTTTGATGATCTCCTCGGTCGTGTCATCTTCAACCAGAGTCGTGGTCGTCTTCGTGACTGGCGTCGGCGGCTGGTATGTGATAATAATTCAACTCGCAGCCGTTACTCCTTCGATTCTGGCACCCGACGACATGTTGAGATGACATTTCGATGGGTTTCGCGGCGCATCGGTCCGAACGTTTGCCTCGTTTCTTGGAGACGGGGGTGAATAAAGCTGTCGTAACTGTCCACTCAGGCCTCGTCAGAGCATCTGACTCCATCAGACTCTCGCTGTAAAGGTGAACCTTTCTCCTCCGCAGTTTTTCATGTGTGTTTGCTTCCTATGACCTATGACCTTTGACCTTTGCGTCAGATTTGATTACGCTCCAAAGGACTGAAGGTTAAAGTGTCCTCTCCTCTTTTCATTGTGTCACAGTGACCTTTGGCCCTTTGAACATGTGAGTATATAAATGTGCTGATTCTACAGAGGTCAACATTCATACAGAGTGAGGAAGAGGAGGAGGTGGTAACCTTCATCACAGCAGCTCTCACACGGACATGAGATAGTTTATTAGCCTCCATGTAGCCTGCAGGCTAACAGGAGGGGGAGAGCACATCAGACAGAGAGCAGCAGTCGTGTTAATGCAGGCTGTCAGATGTAATTATGAGCTTCATTAAAACTGCAAAGAGTCTCAACACGGGGATCCCAACGTTGTTAGTGTTTTTAAGAAGAGACTTCCATCTGTTAAATCTGGAGTTTAGGAAACTGAAGCGCACATTTCAAAGAATTTTTAATGAATTCTTTAAAAGCAGCTCTCTGGAGTTTTTCATTGGATATGAAACTCGGTGACCTACAAAGGCAAACTGTTAGTTTCTAATAGTTTTTCCTCAGACGTTTCCATCACATCAGACTGAAACGTGCTGAGATTTGTTCTGGATCAGTTCAACTTTCCTCAGGTCTCCAGAGCTTTTGTCTGCTCTCCTCCCGGTGAAGAGGAGGGAACATGTGACTTTTTAAACACTACCGCCTTCGTCCACAGGGGCCGCCAAATTCAACACAACATGAAAAGATTCACTGAGCTGCTTTAAATTGGAGCTCATAAATATCGAGTTCACATCACACTCTTTTCTGTAAGAGGTGCCGTGTCGACAAAAGGTTCCCTGGTTAGTTTTAAACCTATCGAGAGGTCCTTCTTTTGTTTAAGATATGCAGCAATGTGCCAACAGAGAGTTTGGTCCTGATGGGCTGCTGTGATCCATCGATTAACTGATTAGTTTCCTCCATTTTTGTTTTCTTGTTCTTCTCTTTTTCGGTAACTTATTTTAACTCACTATTTGATTTGTCGCACTGGTTCCCATGTAAATATAGTTGTCGAGTAATACAGCAGGCCTGTCTTACTCGAATATGGATTTGTTCCGATATTTACAGGTTTTATAGGACATTTGATGTTTTATACAAAGCTTTGATCATGTGATATCCCTGTGGAAGTGGAGCTGTTTGTGTTGAGGAGAATCAGACATTAATCCTCCTGGCGATAACTCACCTGATGGATGGCGGCGTTGACTCTGAGCCGATAGAAACAACAGCGTCGTGTCTTCATTCATGTTTCACAAAGGCGCCGCTGACAGCGAACACTGCTCGCCACATCAGAATCTGTGAGCCGAACGCCGCCGCCGCCGCGTCATGTTTCAGGCTGACAGCTGAAGCTTTTCATCACGACGGTCCGGACTTCAAACTGCTGCAGCTGCAGAAATGTCAGGATAGATCTGAAAAAAACAGCAGAAAGACAGAGTGGCCTAAAATAACTGCAAGATAATGATTTATAGACGGTAGAAAAACTGAAAAAAGAAAAGAAAGGTGTTTTTTTTTCAGCAATAATTTAAATAACTTGCATGTTGTTTGATGGCCATGTTAAACGTCAGTGTTTCAGGAACGTAAGAAGCAGCTTAATAAGACTTAATAAGACTGTGATAGCACATAACATGAAAACAGTCCTATTTTTTATTCTTTGTCTTTATTTATGTTTTTGAAACTACAGTTCTTGGGGACGTAAACAGGAAGTGATGTCACCAGTGAGTTAAACTTTAGCTCAATTTAGTTTTTTCTTTGTTTTTACTGCACTTATTTACATTTTAGCAACATTTGCACAATTCAGAGTATGCTCAATTATCTATTCGCAGTTTCTGTTTGCGGTGGATGCTTTATTCATGGATGTGCAGAAAACTACAAGTGAATTACTTTGAAAGTTCAGAAAATGTGAGTCATCTTGAATCTATAAATGTGTGAATCAGATTTGTCTTTAAATGACTCTGATAAGATGGAGTGATTCTTTTTACATAAACTGCATCCAGTTGGTATGAGGGGGTTAATTAAATGAGGTGAAGCCAGTGTTGCAGAGTTTACGGTTTATTGAACCGCGTGGTGTGTTTTTAGCCAAACAGATCGATGTGAATTGACACAAAGTGCAGTATTTTTAAAAAAACATAGAGTGTCAAACTCACTGATGATCAAACAGAATAAGGAGGTTAAACTATTTAGAAACTTTGCAGGTTGCAACACAAGAGAAACTCAAGCATCTAATTTTTTCTCCAATAATTATATTTTTAAAGTAAAAGTAGCTGACAACAACAATCAGCTGCTTCAAATACTGACCTTCCTCCTGCAGCTCCTAATAATGAGTCTTTATGCAGCTTCATGAAAGTCCTGCATGTTGTAAAATATTTCATTTCATTTTCCTGTCTGATGAAAAAAGATGATCAAAATGAAAAGTAAAACTTGTCTTAAATGAGTTTTTATTGTTGTTGTATGTTGTTGCTGTTATTTCTCCGTCTTTCTGAAGAACGGTTCCCTCTGTCCTCCTCACTCGGTCCTGGTTGTTGTAGGTCCTGTCCTCTTTGAAGAGGGGTCGGTCCATGGCTCTATTGATGACAGTTCATCAGCATGCAGGGGGGGCATCTGCCATCACCACGGCAACCAATTACAGCCTCCACCCCTCCGATTCACCCAACGTCCACCCCTCCATCATTCTGCCTCAGCCGAGTTAAAAATAGTTCTTGTTGATTCCTCCAGACTTTAATGACTCCCTCCATTAATCAATCACATTATTAGTCAACAATAAATGTCCAGATGTTTATTTTCAGTTCCTGTATTCAACATTAATCATTCAAACTGTGTTTTAGTGAAGCTGGAAGTACGTGAAATATCTCCA
This sequence comes from Amniataba percoides, assembly GCA_037176925.1. NCBI lineage: Eukaryota > Metazoa > Chordata > Actinopteri > Centrarchiformes > Terapontidae > Amniataba > Amniataba percoides. The sequence goes on along the minus strand of JBAJHX010000081.1, from coordinate 2,518,765 downwards.
CATCTGGGCGATGTGTTGGCAAAACATCTGGAGCAAACTGTGATTGTTCCCAGGTGATAAATCTGACTTACTTATATTTGATCAGTTTTCTTCTGGCACCACTGTAAAGATCATATTTGTGCTTTGGGGTGAAATTTAGCTTTTAGAGATGTTTTAAATCCTTTAGCTGGCATTGGAGAGATTTCATATGTTCTTCAAGAGGTTCCAGCTGTTCTTGGAGAGGTAGAGAAAGTTTTCAGCTGTTTTTAAGGAGTTTTAAGAAGTCTCAAAAGGTTACCTGGCTTCCTTCCAAAGACTTCAGAGGCCCTGGAGGAGGTGTGTGACGTGTTTTAAAAGGTTTAGGTTTCCCCAAAGTGTTTCCTGAGGTCCTTGAAGAGGGTTCAGATGTTCTTGAGGAGGTTTCAGAGATTCTTAATTGGTTGTAGAGTTTAAAAGCTGTTAGCTGTCTTGGAAGAGTTTGCAGGAGTCCTTGAAGAGGTATCAGAGGTCCTAGTGGAGGTTTTGGAGGTCTTAAAAAGTTTCCTGGTCCTTGAGGTTGTTTTTGTTGTTCTTAAGGAGATTTCTAGTTCCTTTTATGAGCTTAAATGTCCGTAAAGAAGTTTCTGATGTTCCTGAGCAGGTTTTGTTAACATTTAGTCATTGACAGCTTTTGTTGTTTTAGCTGTTGGAAGTTGAGACTGAGGACAGAGAAACCTGTTTATTAATGTTTGTCATATTAACCCAGACTGAGAATCAAACACTTTTTCATAAATAATCACTTTGTGAACTGAAGTTAATTGTCTGTTTGCAGAAAAAGTAGAAGTAAATATTATTTTACTTCCTCTTCTTCTGTAAACTGTTTGAGTTTCAAACAGCAGCAGTTTGTCAGCTGTGACACTAATGAGAAAAATAACAAAATAAAAGACTGCGTGTTCTGCAGAAAACAGCATGAAAATAATATTTTTCACTCACCTGAAGCTGGGAATAAATTACTGTGACAGAAAATGAAGTCCAGAGGCTGCTAATTATCTCTCACCTGTGAGATTCAGGAGATCTGGATTCGGATAATAACATCTGATCCACACACCTTTGCATTTACACTGATTCATATATCTTCAAGATTTATCCAGATACAGATCTTCCTCCGAAGGCAGAGAAGGAAAATTGATTCTGACCCAAAAGGAAGCCAAACAGTGAAGTGAAGACTGACTGATAAATGGATAAAACACATTCAAAAGCTGAAACCTTCCTGACTTTGTTCAGTTTTCTTGTTTTTTGTGTTACGACCCCTCTGTGGTTTCTTACAGCCGTACAAAGCTCCTCTTTTTGCATCACCTCCTCTTTCAACACGTTCACGCTCTGAAGTGCTGCGGCTGTTAGATGACTGGAAAAATAAAGATTTGAGTCACGATAATGAAAACATGTTTCACGCCTTCCTCAGGTCAGCTGGCGGCGGGGACCTGTGAGATCGTCACTCTGGACCGGGACAGCAGCCAGCCGAGGAGGACCATCGCCCGGCAGACGGCTCGCTGCGCCTGCAGGAAGGGACAGATCGCCGGGACGACACGAGCCAGACCGGCCTGCGTCGACGGTAAGACGCCGCCGCCAACCACACCTCCACGTTACACAGCAAAGAAAGGTTGTCTCTCTGGAATAACATACAACAAACCTTTTACAAACAACTGCAAACACATTTGTTTTCTGATCTGATGGTAAAACTTCAGGCACAAACAAGACTTGGTTTAATCTGTGGACAAATAATTGGTTTGAGTTTAAGCTTAAGGAAACAGTCTGGTTGTGTTAAAAAGATTATTTTATTTTACTGATTTCTTTTCACTTAAGAATATTTTTCTTAAATTTGTCTTGTGGCCCAACATGAAGACTTTTTCGCATCTAACACGAAACATTTAACCAAACGACGACATAAATACTACAAATTCATCTAGAATCAGACATTTAGTTGGTTTAGTAAGAAGACCTTCGTTGTCATGGTTACTATAATAAACGCATAATTAACCAATCAGAATCACAATCATCTTTATGCTTTATACAAATACGAGTCAGCATACAAGGAATGTGATTCACATTACACAGAAACACACATAACTAACAGATAAAATCAAAGACAGCAAAGCCGAACAAGCATTAAGCACACAAGAATTTAAAGATATAAATATCGGTATGTAGACACCGATAAGCACCGATTAGCAGCAAATACTGTAAATACTGACTGGGTGTACATGTAGTGGATGATACAGTAAGTTTAGATATCTGTATACTATTACATAAAAACAGTATATGCAGGATTTATTTTGACAACTACTAAAAAACAAACAAAAAATATAATCTTCAGTGAGAGGAAGTGGATGGATGTTTCAGTGTTTTATTACAGATGTTGTTGTATCCTGACTGCACGTTTGTGGGCTTTTCGTGAGAAAACAGTCCAGTCTGACCAGTGTGACGTCAGATTTCTTTTTGGGAATTGTGGCACAATGTGGAGATATTCAGCTTTTTATTCCTGATAAACTCTGCAGTCCTTCAGTGTCTCAGCATGTATTTGCTGCCGTTCGACAGTTTCTGATTGTCGACAGCGTTCACAAAGAGCAGCTGCATGACTCCTGTGTTTGGTGCATTTGTGGGGTTAGATTAAGAATTAATAAGATGAATTTTACGGGGTTATTTTTGCACAAATGTTGTCAGAATGCAGAATCATCTGTGGGGCTGAAGGCCGTCTCACAGCTGGAGGCTAACTTGTCGTTTACGAAGGAAACAAACCTGCAGCTTCCCTCCGACTCCTCCACATCTCCTCATCTGGACTGCGAGGTTCAGGAAGTCACGGCCCAGATGGGAACAGCCCAGAGTTGCATTGCATTTCATCACTGGCCGCCTCCTCCTCTCTCTTTTCTCTCTTTTCTCGCCATCTGGAGACGACGACAACAGCTGGAGGGACTCGGTCGGCTCTGCGGGGATTTACAGCCTCTCCTGCTGATTGTCAGAGACGGTGCACGGTTGTTTAGCTGAGTTAAAGAATCTCTGCAGTCTCTCCTGCTGCTTCCTCTTCGGTGAAGCTTCAGCTGAATCCAACTTTTCTTTTCCTCACAAGTTTGTGTGCCCAACATGACGTGACTAATTCTGTAGAGAAATGGACGAGCTGTCGAGGCGGTCAAACCTTCAGGCCTTTATTCAGCGTGTCTTGGCCCTGCAGGTTTTAAATCGCCTCTTTTTTTGCAAAATCTTGTGAGCCGGCCTTCCTCTGACCTCTGCTTTTAACACGCGCACAATCGAAAGAGCCGACTCTCAAACTGAGGCCAGAGGCGAGTTTAAAGAGAAAAGAAAGAAAGTTTTTCTCAGACTGTGAACAATGTCGAGCTGAACTGCTGCAAAAACTTCAAATATTTTCTCCTGGAGATTCGTCCTCAGATGTTTCCTCACATCAGCATTTATTTCCTGCGAGACAAAAATATAATTAGGACAAACTATCCAAAGTTATAATATCCAACAGGATGTGATAAAGATTGTATTTTCACCCAATCAGCAGAAAAAACTTCATTAACATGTTCGAGCGCGAACTGCAGGACGGTTTGGATCTTTATGCAAAGTCAAGCTGTTCCTTTATAAACCTCACAGTAAGATAAAGTGTCACCTGGAAATCAGCCTTGTTTTTATCACGTTTTTCATTCTTGGAAGTCCAATCATGTTCTGGTTGTTTACTGTGGAAGATTTTCTTTCCTTTTTTTCTACTTTTACAGGGTTTACAGAATCAGTCGTGAGCTAATGAGCCTCTAAATGTTTCTGAGACATGTCGGTGGATTTGGAGGTGAAATATCTGCCGTCGGAGCCGAACAGGTTAAAGTTGTTCTGTCAGTGATCCGAGCTGAACGTGCTCTGCTGCTTTGGGAGGATATTTTCAGCAGCAGACTCGATGCGAGGACTCTGCTGATCGCTGCGACCTGTTTTCTCAGACTCATCAGCAGCTTCTTGTTTTTTTTTTTTTATTTTCCTCCCTGAATGTCTCAGAAAAACTAAAACCTGCTTAAACTCTGAGTGACCTCTTCACTGCAGCGGAGGAACAGGAGATACTGAAGGCTGATGGATAGAAAATAAAACTATTTACACGCAGTAATAACTCCTTTAATCTGGTATTTACTGCTAAAAGGAGCTGAGGTGCTTTATGACAGATGCTGGTAGGTGACTCATATTTTTGGATGTGTAGTTTACAGACATTAAAGAGCACTGGTAGAAATGTTGGTGATGCAGAAGGAGGATGAATTGTTTTATTTCATAAAGTATTCAGAGCAAACTTTGGTCGCTCTGTGACCTTTGCAGAGCTGCATGTTGGTATTTATGTCAGTTTGAGTTTCCTGTTTCAGTCTCAGGTAACATAAAGTCTCCTCAATGTTTCAGCGAGGAGTTGTTCAGATTAAATACGACTTCATTCAACTGAAAGGACAACAAGAGAAAAACAAAATAAAAGAGTCTTCAGAACGAAGTAAACAAAAAACTTTACACATTCACATCACACACAGACACACACACAGTACACAGTTTTAGTTTGTAAAAGTCAGATAAGATAAAACTTTATTAATCCCAAATTAGGGAAATTTATAGCAGCTCAATAAACAGGCACATATGAAAAAAAATATATAAGATTTATAGAACATAAAATATAGAAGGTAAAAATGACATAAAACACAAGTGCACTGTATTTATCCTCCATATACACAGACGACATGAGCAAAGTGATCAGTGATTAAAGTGAACAAAGTGCTGTTTTCAGACAGATGGTGATAATGAGTTTTATGATGAATTAAAGAGTCTTAAAAAAGTAGTAATAAAGTAAAGAATCAGTACAACTCATTATAAATAACCTCCTTCATCCTGAGTAAAAGATTTCCATTTAAAATTTTAATATAAGCAATAAATTACACTTTTACAAAAGTCTTGATTATGCAGACTCATCTCAGAGCTTTATTATTGTATTATTGATGCATTAAAGTTTCTGCTGTACTCAACCTCATTTGAAAAGGTTTATACATTTTAGTCTCAATCAATAAAGTTCCTTTATATTTTATAAAGTAAATATTCAAACTGAAAAGTAGTTTTTGTGTAGTCTGTACATATTAACACAGAAACAGGTTACTGTACAGTTTATTAATTACTTCTAATTTGATGTATAACTGGTGCAGATAAGCATCACACCTTCATTTATTTCATTTATCTTCACTTATCATGATATTTTAATTTAGTTAATACATCGTAGTTCTTTATGTTCATATTTATTTCACTATCAGGCAGAACTAAAACAAACAAACAAACAAACAAACAAACAAAGCAGGTTTCTGAATATATAGTTTGTGATCAGAGTTGAATAAATCTTGAATAAACATCAGCAGCTGATTCGTTCGTGTCTCGTGACCTTTTTCCGCTTTGTTTTGGTATTTATGTCCGTTTTTATCTGCGGCCGCTGCTCGCTGTGCTTTTTTTTTTCTTTGCTTTGCTCAATCGGACGACTGTCAGTTCTTATTTCTGCTCTCTCGTGACGCAGCTCGGGCTCGAATAATCCGACTTTGACGTTACGTTTTACGTCCTGCTTCCTGTGCCGAGATCCCAGCATGCATTGCGGCAGGTCACACGCCAACAGACACTTCATCAGGATGGAGAAGACAGGTTTGACTTGATAAAGACTCTTTCAGAAGCAGCCGTCTTCACATTGATCATTAAAAAATAACGAGGAAAATGGCAGCAGAAGCTTCTTTATCCGCCGGCTCTGCTCTTCACACCTCCTCCGAGCAGCCAGACAAAAAGATGTGACAGTTGCAGGAAGCGAAATGAGCTGAAATGAAATGATGAATCAAAAAGGCCACGAAGCTCTGGGCCCGTGTGGGGAAACAAACAAACGAGAGACGAGACCTTTTTGTTTCTCTTCAGATGGAGACGAAGTGAAAAGGGCAGAGAGGTGGTGCGTTCAGGGACTCTGAGGCATTCAGACGGTGAATATGCTCTGATCTGAAGACACAGAAAGGAAAAATGAAGGAAATGAATGTGAAGAAGTGGAGAGATACAGCAAATAGTTTTCACCAAAAAAAAAATGACTTGTGCATCTCATGATTAAGATATTTATCTCAGAATTAAGTGGAACGTTTCTCAATAACGAGTTAATGGTAAACGTGTCACTTAATTACATAAAACTTTTATTTTGTGATAATCTGTGTTTTGTGATTACAGAGAAGAAAGTGTGTCACTGAGATCCTGTGAAAGCTTTCTGCTAATTATAAAATCTGTGTCTCAGATTTACGAGATTCAGAGTCGTAATTAAGAGACAACACGTCCCGTCTTTCTCTGCAGACAAATAAAGTAAAGGGAGCGAAACGAAGAGAGGAAAAAAAAGAGCGAGTAAAACAACAACATTAAATTAAAGTTAAATAAAAAAAAAGTTCATTAAAAGGAAGGTAGGAAAAACAAAAGGAGAGTAAGCAAAAAACAAAGGATGGAAATAAAAGGAAAAGAACAAAAAGGTTTTCTTTCCCTCTGCGGCTCATCAAACTCTCTCTGTCCGTTCTTTAAAACAGGAATAATGATCTCAGCGTCCACTCGCTTTTTTTTTTCTTCCATCTGTTCGATCTTCGCCTCGTTTCCTCTTCGTTTGTTCCTCGCTCTTCCCTTCTCCGTTCCTCTCGTCCTCGGGGGACGAAGCGGCGTCCTTCCTTCTGGACGCCGTCTTTGATGAATGAAGCGATTACAAAATGGCCTCCTCTCTTTTCGGATAAATGAACCGCGCTGAGCGGCGGCGGATGGATCTGCGTTGCGGCCGTTCATTAATCAGCGGCGTGATGCAGCGCTCGCAGGTGTTCGGGTGTTCACCGATACCTGAGATTAATCCTCTTTGTCTCCGCTGCGCAGCGTTTGTTAATGTGAAAGTCTGTTTTCTGTTTCTGACTCTTTTCTATATTTAACACACTGATTCTACTGGAAACAGAAAGTAAATCATCCCGACTTCTTATTGGTCCGAAAGTAAGAAGTTTGCAGGCGAATCTATAAATTTGATCAAACAAAAGACTGAAAACAAGATTAAATCCTGATAAAAAACAGCTGTGAATTTATCCCACGTTGGAAATTTTTTTATTTCTATTAAAAAAATCCTCTAAGCACAAGTAATTTTCAGATTTTTGACCCCATGAGACGTGTGAAAATCTTTAAAGTGAGACCATCTTCTCTCCCAAAAGGTTTAAAAAACACAAAAACATGAAGGCAGATCATCTGGCACGAACGTTTAAACTCTAACAATGGGATGAGACAGAAAACAAACACAAAAATATGTCCACATAAAAGAAGACAAACAAAAAAAGGCATTTTTGAGAGTAATATAAAGGAGCATTACCTTTAAAAAAGACATTTGTCTGTGAAGATTCAGTCATCCAGATTTCTAAGAGGAAAGTAAACTGAAGAAGTGACGAGGCCTCTTGGACGAGAGGTCAAACGTCTTCAAAAAACATGAAGCAAGTCCAG
>JBAJHX010000081.1:2496233-2511180 GCA_037176925.1 Amniataba percoides | reverse complement strand
GCCTCTGATGAAGGTGGATGCAGAAAAAAGAAGAAGTCAAGATCTCATCAGGTCAACATGCACCTGACTGTAGAGATCACAAACAGCCGTAAACACAAAGAACGTCTGAGGCCGGCGGGAACGTTGCAGGTATTTAAGTGTTGGACTGTTTGGACCTGATGATGAACTGAAGGCCGTGTTTAGATCAGATTAAAAGAGTCGAGTGTTCGCTGATCGTTGCTGGTTCGATGTTGAAGTGACCCTGAATCAGATTGTGAGGTAGAAAATGTGACTCAGAAGAGAAAAAAGGGAAACATCTGCAGCTGATCGGCTTGTTTTCTCTCAGCTGACGTCTTCAGTCTGAGTTTCAGGAAACAGCAGCGTTCGCAGTCTCGCCGTTCGGCCGTGATAAAGCGCTGCTGAGTTAATGGAGGCGTTACGGGGGGAAGCGAGCGGCGCATCGAGGCGTCCTGGGACGACGCAGGAAAAGAGACGAATCAACGAAAGCGGCGGTCGCTGTCGGTTTCTATCCTCGTCCTCGGCGGGGAGTCAAAAGGAGCTGTGATTACACGTCGTCCTCTCAGAAACAAACAGGGCGCCGCCGTTTCCTGCCGCTCACCTCTCTGACTCCTTTCATCGAGTCCCGGTGGGAACCCGAGCGCCGCCGAGCCCCCGGGAGAGAGAAGAGGAGTCTGTGGTTCAATGATAAAACTCTCATTTTAGAAACTATTATTAATGTTTTTCATCTTTTTTCTAATAGTTTCTCATTATATCCATTTTCACTGTAAAACTGTTTATCACTCACTTTAAATATAGATTTAATTCCTTCTTTTTCTGTTATGCTTTTGTCATGTTTGACCTATTGCTCACTTTATTTCCTTCTATTTTGACGCACGCTGAGAATTTGCCTGTTACACGAAACGTGAAATATAAATGAAGTTGGTTGATTGATTGAATATGAAACTAATTTCTTGCTTTTATGTGCATAAATTACACCGACAGAATGATATTGTGGCTCTTTGACCTGCAGCTAAAAGCTAAAAATATCCTTTTCATAAAAGGAGGAGTTGAAGCATTTTGCTCGTTCTGGAGGAGGCTCGCTCGCTCGCTCTCCATCCTGACAGAAGTGTGAGCAATGTGAGGATTTAATTAAGTATCATGGCTGAGAGGAGCTGCTGTTCAATAGGAAATTGGTTTGATAATTGGGGGCTAACGGGCTATCACAATCACACCACTGCTCTGCTGCTCCAAAGGGAGAACTGATTACCTGGTTATGTATTACAGGCCTGTACAGACTCATTTTCTTCCCCCGGCTCACACAGTGTAATTTAGCGCCGCCGACCAGCGCCAGGCTGGAGCGGCGGGAACGACTGGGTCAGCGAGGTGTCGCCCAAACAGCAGGAAACCCCTCTGAGTGAAGAAATCATTCTGAAATGAGATGACAGCGAGAGAGAGAGGCGACACACAAGATCTGCCGAGTGTGTGTGTGTGTGTGTGGCCTTCCACCTGCTGTGGGGACTTTGGGCAAAACAACGTGATGTTATTTCTTTTATTTACATGATGTTACTTCAGATCATGCTGTGCGTTGTTATGTCACATCACGCTGCGCTGCCTCGCTGTGTGCTGCATTAAATTACGTTATTTTATGTTGCACATCATGTCACGCTATGTCATGTTATGCTACATGATGTCATGCTACATTACGTCACGTCACATTGCATCATGCTATGTCATGTTGTGCTACGTTATGTCATGCTACATTACGTCACGTCACATTGCATCATGCTATGTCATGTTGTGCTACGTTATGTTATGCTACGTCAAGTCACACTACGTCACATTACATTAGCCTACTTTATGTTATGCTATGTTATGCTATGCAATGTGTCAGGCTACATTACGTCACATCACATTGCATCAGGCTATGTCATGTCATGTCATGTTGTGCTACATTATGTCATGCTACGTCATTTCATGCTACATCAAGTCACACTATGTTACATTACATTAGCCTACTTTATGTTATGCTATGCGATGTGTTAGGCTACATTACGTCACATCACATCAGGCTATGTCGTGTCATACTACATTGTGTCATGCTATGTTGCGTCATGCCACGCCATGTCACACTATGTCACATTACATAAGGCTACTTTATGTTATGGCATGCTACATAAAGCTATGATATGTCATGCTGCATAACATCACATCACGTTTCATCAGGCTATGTCATTTCATGTCGTGCTGTTACGTCATGTCATGCTATGTCGTGTCACACTACGTCACGTTACATAAGGCCACTTCATGTTATGCTATGCTACATAAAGCTACGATATGTCATGCTACTTTACGTTACTTTGTGTTTTGTCAGGTTACAATATATCATGCTACATTGTATTATGTCGTGTTATGTCAGACTATGATACATCATGCTATTCCATGTTATGCTACAATATGTCATGTCACATTACATCACATCACATAGCATCAGGCTACGTCATGTCATATTGTGCTATGTTGCATTATGTCACGTTATGTCCTGCTACCTTTCATCAGGATTTCGTCATCATCTTATGTTATGCTATGTCGTGTCATGTTATGTCATTTCACATTGCATCATGTCATGCTACTTCATATCATGACGTATCATGTCATGGTTTGGCATGTAATGCTATGATGTGTCGTTGCATTACATCATGTTACTTTAGGCTATGTTAGGTCACGCTATGTCATATATTAGCCTATTTCTTGTCATGCTACATTATATTATATTATATTTTATGTCATGTCAGGCTATGTCATGTCATGTTATCATTACATGCATTACAATGTGTTGTGTCACATTCACGTCTTTAAAAACACTCACATTGGTATTTTACTATATAAAGTAAATAGTTTGTGTCACACAGTGGTCAGCTAAGCAAGTTTATTATTATGATGTTTATCGTGAGTTCTTGTGGTTTATAAGATGCATTAAATATTATAGATTTTAAATTCAGGCAGTGAGAGTGACTTTAATCACGTGCATTTGCTTCAGTAAATGTTCTTCTCATTTATGTTGTAATGTTTGGTGCTCGTTTCTTTCCTCTCCCTAATGAGGAGCGTCACTTTCTCTTCTCCCGCGGGTGTTTTTTCCCCCTGGGGGACGGGCGGCCATCTTTAATGAGACGCACACACTGTTAATGGCTGACAGATGTTTGCTCCATATTCAGCTGAAGGAACGGAGAGTGTATTTTTATTTTACTGTGTGTCGTTCGTTATGATCACAGAGATATCTTTTCTATCCTTCTGACCTTTGACCTCACCGGCCTGTGATGTTGATTATCAAACAGCATCACTCCACCAATTTTATTCATAACGCTCGGTTCACTGGCCTTATTCCTGCTTATCATGTCTTTTAAAAGAGGAACTGGAGGTTTGGAGATGGGGATGTTTATTTGCCTGTTATATGAGATATGTTCAGTTGCATTGTGGGAAATGTAGGACCCAGTGTTTTTATAGTTTAACCCAAACATGAGACTAAAAATCGGCCTAAATATCTCCACGTCTGATCCTGCTGAACGTCCTGTGATTCTGTTAAGTTCTTATCATCTGTTCTTTTAGACTCCTGCCTCCACAAACTCAACTCTTCCTCCTCCTCTTCATCACCCCCTCATCCCCCTCTTTCTCTCTCTGTGGACCAATCAGGGAGCTGCTGTATGCAAATGTGGATGTGAGAACGTCCTATTTCTTTATAAATAGCTGATTGTGATGAAGAGGAGGTGTGTACAGTAAACACAATCAGCTCTCTTCTCCTCTGATTTGTGACTGAAGACGCAGTGACAATGAAGAAGAAAAACTTAAATAGATCAAATGAGGGAAACTAATCAGCTGTTTGTTGTTAAAGATGCTTTTTCTGAGCTGTGAAGAAGAAAAACACATCTCTCAAGAAATAAACCTCTCTGTCGCATGATGACAACATGAGAAAACGAGTAGTTGGACTCGAGTCTGTAATTGAAATTCTCGACACAAACAAACAGCTTCGTCTGAGGCTGTTTAATTAGTCATGTATCTGAGAAGCTGTTGATTTTTACTTCTGTATTGTTTACAGTCTAAAAACAGCAACACTAAAGACAATTAAAGAGAGAGAAAGAGAAAGTGTGAGAAACTGGGTCACAGAAGAGCGAGTCGCGAACAAAACAAAACATCGAAATACAAATGAAACGAGTGAATTCTTCACTTTCTCTTCCTCCTCAGTTCGTATCGTCTGGAGTCGGCAGTGGTGTGAGATGTCGCCGTGTCTGGACGACGAAGGTTGCGATCTCCTGGTCAATCAGTCGGGCTGGACCTGCACGCAGCCGGGAGGCCGAGTCAAGACCACCACGGTGAGAACGGACCCTGTTCGGCCTTTTTCACACACATCACGAAGGTTTACGCTTCAGATGAATCCCTCACCGCCATCTGTCAAACACCAACATCACCTTTCAACACGTCACATAAAGCTTCGTCTTCACGGGACCTTAAAATCCACTATTTTTTGTGGAACTGCAGTTTAAAGTAGAATTAAATATGGTGGTTTAACCTGTAAACCTGAACTTGCATGATCACATGAGCGATGGAAAGCTGTATTATTAATATAAATAAATTATGTTTACACTGAAATATTCACTACAGAGCCACGACTGGTGGATCTGTACCAAATTTAAAGTGGCAGATTTGGATAAAAATTGGATATAATTTGTTGAATCTGGAGGAGTTTAACACAGCTGAATGTACAAATCAATCAGGTTAACCAATAATCATGATGTTATTGCTCATTAAGCATTTTCACCTTAAATGTCAATAAGACTACACACTGTTATTTGCTCTCTTGAATGACACAAACTTTAGTGATGATCAGTTTATCGGCAGTGATGGAGCATCTTTTCAGTGTACTCACATGTTATTATGTGTGTGTGTGTGTGTGTGTGTGTGTGTGTGTGTGTGTGCATGCGCCACCCACCAAAGTGGCTCTAAGTTTTACACACCTCTAAACACTTTTAAAAACCCCTTAAAGGACATTTTAAATCTTAAAAGTAGTGAAGTACATTTCTGCCTTTTATATTTTGTAACCTGCAAATATATAATAATAATGTAAAAACTGTTAAAAATGGTGAAAAGATAAATATTTTCAGATCTTATCATGCAGTACTCATTTTTCTCAAAACGCTCTCCTTTTTGTTCTGCCTGTCGGTAAATCGATGATAAAGTTTTCTCTGTTGTTTGGACAGTCTCAGCGCCGACTTTCATGTCACACTATCTTACATTATTTGGAGAAAATGCTGGAAATTATCTTTATTTCTTTCTCCTTCTTTCTTTTCATCCTTTTCCTCTCTTTTCTTCTGTCCTTCTTTTCTCTGCGTGTTTAATTTCAATCAAAGATCTAATTTTATCATCAGCCTCTAATAACATAATAACGTCTTCTAACGAGGACGCTGCCGGCCCTTATTAAAACCACAGCCTGTGTGTGTGTGTGTGTGTGTGTGTGTGTGTGTGTGTGTGTGTTGATTGAATAATTGCTACCCATGAGCACTCTCTTCTCCATCTGCCACTCGTCACAGCGGCTGATTAACTGGAGTTGTTTAAAAAGCCTCTTCATGCAGCAGATATCAGCCGAACCTCTCTCTCCATTTGTTGATTTTTTTTAAACACGGCTCTTCATCTCCTTTAAAATCTTCCGTCATTCTCTGTTTTTACCTCTGATGAGGCTCATTGTCGCGTTTCATTACCGTCTATTGAAACTTTAGCTTCAGTTTTCTGTTTGTGTTTCTGAACTCTGATCAGCTCTCACCTGTAAAACCTCAATCAAAAGTTCATCTTTGACCTCAGAAACAATTTCCACCCACAGTTCATTTATTCGTGTTTTAGTTTACATGTGAACCACAATGGCACGACAAATACTGGAAGAAAAGTGAACTCTAACCTCACTAACATCAACGAGAACTCTTTATATTGATCGATTGATTTTGATGATATAAAAAGCTTTTCAGAAAGTGAAAAGATCAGCTGCTAAACATAAAAAAATGAGTTTAAGCTAATTTAAAACACACTAATAAACACTGATATCTGCTTAAAGGTGAATTAAAGTGGTATAAACATTTAGGAAACAAGGATTTAAATTAAGGTTATTGAAATTTTTCCATCTATAGAGGATCAATCACTGTGTCGATGTTCACTTTGTGAGCTTCTTTCTGAGTTTTTCACCATTTCACAGTTTCTTGTATCACTATCAGAGGTTTAATCATGTGAGTTAATATTGTTTTAACTATCTAATGCTCAAACAATTGTTCAAATAATTGATTATTACATATTGTTTGACAACAATTATGATAATCAGATAATTGTTTATGTCATTTATGGGTCAAAATGAGGATGTACCTCTCTTCTCAGTTTTATATGATGTCAAACTGGACTATTGTTCAAATAAAAGATGGACATTTTTCAAACATTTAACCAGTAAATTGATAAATGTTTGATTGTTGTTTGCAGCAGCTCGAACTCTCAGATTAGTGTGTTTTCGTGATAAAGAAATCTCTGATCTTCAGGTCTCAGTTTCCATGTTTGAGATCTCAGGTTACTTCAGAAAAATGTCTGAAAGCCGCCGTCCTGCATCAACTCACCGAACCTCCGCTCGCTCTTTCTCTCCTGCGTTCTGGTCGGTCGGTTCGAGTCTCTGAATAATAAAGTCTGTCAGACCGCCGCTGACTTTCACACGTCGGGACGCTCACAAAGCTCCTTCCTCTCTCTGCCCGGGCTGAGAGTTTCTCCTCCGTCGGGAACTTGTTGTTTTAAAGATGGACAGCAGAGCGAGGAGTCCGATCGTTGGAGCGTCGAGGACACGCAGACCTGCAGGACTTCACTTACATGTTGGAGGGGTTTACATTTCTGTGGCCAAAAAGTAAAATACATTTTTTAAATTTTTAAAGTTTTAACTGTTTCTTCTACGTTCCTTTTGATTTTTTCAGGAATACATTTTTTATATTTTTGAACTATTTCTACATATTTATATTAAAGTAGATTCAAGTTAAGTCACAGAAAAGGGAGAAAATTATCAGATCGTGTCGGTTTTCTATGATGAACATTGGAGAGATCTAATGTTCACATCCGTGATTTAACAGAATAGAATAATATTATTTAACTGAGGGCATTAAAGGTCTAAATTATCCTGAAAACATAAAACCATAGATAGAAGATGATCTTCGGTTTCTCCACACTCTGGACCTCGAGGCTGTGAGAAGACGTTTGATCCTCTGAGCTGATGGACGTCTGTCAAACGCGACACCGTTCTCTCATCTTTTGGTCAAAAAGATGCACTGTTGTCTCTGCCGCCTCCGACTCAGCGCTGAGAACAAGGAACGAGGAACAAAAAAATAAGAAGCTTCACACAAACAAGCTCATCCGCTAATGAAGGACAGCAGATCTGATTGCCTCGCTGTAAGGCAAATTAAATCTGAAGCTGAGTGGGCGGACCGACACGAAACTCGACTGTGTTTACACGAGCAGAGGAGTGAGCGTTCATTAAGACTCAGAAAGAAGGATCAGAGGAACAAATGACGTTCAATTAGCCCTGAGGACGGTCTACAGGCTTACAGGGGTGTATGGAAAGTGTTTAATTGGTGATATGTAATGACTCTGGATGAGGATTGGTGCTCTGATGTCTCTGCAGGCCGACGGAGAGGCTTTTCAAACGGGGCAGCTGCTGTTGTAGTGTGATGAAAGATGCTACTTTCCTCTTGAAGGGAAACTCAGCACTTTTTAACAATGAGCCTCAGTTGAGCCTCTGAAAACCTCTTTACACTGCGATGTAAAGAAAGGCTGCAGTCGTGAGAGAAACATGAAGAAACCGAGAGAGGAGAGGAAATGATCGACTCTACGGAGCATCTCAATGCTTTGTTGAATGTTTCCTCATCGAGCAGTAAAGTCTATAATCGATTATCTGCGACAAGATGGCGGAGCAGCTGCAAGAGACAAAAGAAATCAAACTACCACTGTTTTTTTTTTTTAAAAAAAAAGCAGATGTTGGGACGTTGGAAAAATAAATCATGGATAGAAATCTGAATATTGAGATGCATCGAGAATCGTTTAATAATCATATCAGGAGGTGACGGACGATTCTCATCGAAATGTTGAACAAAATCCCAAAATGTTTAAATGTGTTTAAGGTGACACTACTAGAAATTGCAGCAAATTCAAATCTGGAGTCAGTAAAAATATTTGTACTAAATGTGTCGCTAAAATGTGTTTTGTGTGTTTTCTCCTAAAATGTACGATCTGCTAACACAGCGTTCACTTTTTCTGACTACGGCTTTATGGAAACACCTCATTAATTAGGGAAAGATCATCATTATCATTATGACTTGAATCATAAAATACAACATGATCATCAACTTTAAATGAAAACTACAATCTTTCTCTAACTTCAGCCAAAATATGATCACACCACCACAAAGGGAAGAAATGAAAATAATGAAAACAAAAGGCAAGTTGTGAAAGACATTAATTAAACAAAAAAAATACTTTTAAAAAGACTAAATGAATCCCGCTGATATGCATAAAGACACAAACACCTGTTAACCATCTGTTCGGTGTTACAAATGAGTTTTCATCCACCTCTCACATCAGAAGCAAACAAACAAGTTTCTCGTTAATTAAGTCAAATGAAGTGTTTCAGAGTCAGACCGTCACGTCTCAGGAGGAACTTAAACATCTATAAGCTCCCAGAGATATTAAAAATAGGTCCGTATCTCACTTTAATATTTCAAGAAGCCGCAGCTTTGCATTATTAATGAGACGACTTCTGGCTTGTTTTTGCTTTGGAAGTGAAATAAATAGTAACGGAGCTCATTGTTTCTCATCGCCGGCCGCAATTCATCATAAAGCAATTACGCTGGAAACAAGGCCGCCTGCTTCTCCAGTTTACTCCCAGCTGCAGTGTTTATCATGGAAACAGCAGATAACACACACACACACACACACTCAGTTCAGGTAACTGAGGGCTGTGTTTGCTGTTTTAGAGCAGTAATGTGATTTAAACTGGTGCGTAACTTCAGCAACGTTCAGACTGCAGACAAAAGTGACCCAGACCGGATTTTTTTTCACTCATGTGATTCAGATCTGTGTGTTTATCACAATATGAGCAGTTCAAATCACACAAAATCTATTTTTTTATTCATTTTAGATTAGATGGACTTTTATATGTGATATATGTGTCAGGTAGAGGTCTGATTTTTGCACAGTCACATCAGATTTCACTCTGACAGTCAGTGTGTTGCTGTGGGAGGCGCTGACAGATAAAAAGTGGTTCTTGACATCCTGAATTTTGAATGAAATCTTTTTTTCTGTGAAGCCATTAGCTCCGTATGCTCACACAGCAGCAGACACGGCTCCACAAAAAGCCATAATTAAAAATTCAGAGTATCTACATACGCACAGGCACGAACAGTCACACAGGAGGAATTTGTCTGTTCACACTCGGCCTCGTCGCCCTCGCCTGCACAGAAAACAAACAGCGGTTCAGACTTCCTCTCTCCCACTCAGGCTTTCTGCTTCAGGAGAAGAGTCGGTGTAGTATGAAGAGCAGCAGCGTCCCTGTGAGAGTCGTGGTGGTTGAATGACTCAAACGCAGAGCTGTCACCCAGAGTTTACATCTGAGAGGAGGACACACCTTAACTTCCTATTTTTAGACCCGGGTGATGCATTATTTTCATGTTTTTTTATTTTCAGTTTGTTGGGTTAAAGGCAGGACTGAAGCAGAGTCTTTCACATGTGTAACCATGTTATTGGGTCCCAAATATTTACTGTCTGTTAGGCTGCAAATAACACCTGGCTGAAAAATGTCAGCTCGTAAATGAAACGCTGACAACAGCAGCCTCCATGTTTATTTCTGTACAACATCTGTGAGATCTTTCCTGCTATGTTTTGTTTCACACGTCGCTCAGTTCAGTTCACCACATAAATCTCATTTTTGCCACGTTCAGATTCAGAAATCGTCTTCTTTTGATTTCTTTTTTAACCTCTGGCTGCAGCTCCGTGTGGCCTCACAGCATCAATTTGCAAATCAATATGTGTCTTACCAGTGTTTGTCCTGCAAATGTGAACATGTGAGAATCTGATGAGAAGCCCCGTCACACATTCAGAGACAAACAACCTGTTTTCATACTGTAACGAGCCGCCAAGTCAAGCGAGCGTGGTGGCAAACATCAGAGCACACAGATGTTAAGAAAGACTAAATGAGATAAACTGAGTTTATTATTGTGCTGCTGGAAAATCAGCTTTCTCTAATCTCCAATTACAGAAACCAATTTAAGCCTTGATCGCTTGTTTGCCCGCTAATGAAGAACAGACTAACTTACAAGCAGAGTTTAATAAAGGATATAAAAACTGTATGAACTCCCACACGTGTCATCATGATGTGCAATTTGCTGCACCGCCGTTAAAACATTTTCTGCTGCGCTGTTGTGTTCAGATTTCTCTGAAAGGACGTTTTGGTGGTCCGATCAGTCCGACTCGCTCTCTGCTCACATTCGGCTGCGTGCTCAGTGAATCTGCGGTTGTTTGTTTCCCGTGTTCGTCCTCGCTCCTGCTTCCTGTTTGTCTAAACACCTGGCTGTGAATTAAAAACTGTCTCCCACCGGGGGGGGGAAGGATGCATGACAGGTGCTGCGTTCTGATCCTCTTCCTGTAATTGATCCCGTTGGGCCATCGGGCTTTAACCGGAGCCAATCAGAGCGCGGATGCTAACTGTGCGGCTGCAGATGCTTTCGTGGAGTCGACGCTGGGAGACAGGAAGTGTTTGAAGATGACCGCTGCAGCACCGATCAAAGCCGCCATCAGCCAAACTCACCTGATTTTTTTACAGCTGATCTGTGAAGTTTGCACGTTTTGTTTTACTGATCTGGAGCTGAAGATTCAGAGCTGAAGGTGACGTCAGAAATTCAAACCGAAGCTCTGAGCAGGAACAGAGGAAGCACGTCACTGAACTTTGCCTGAAACGACTTTATGTCAATGAATTTCACCATCAGTGGTTTTATTTTCTGAATCAAACTTTGTTCTCTGACTCACAGAAACGTGGCCTCCACCAACAACAAACTTCATAAACAGATTCATCAGGTGACACAAACACGACTCCAAACCAATGATAACGTCGCTCCATAACTGCTGAATGTGAAAATAAAAAATCTGCAAGTGTGTTTTTGCAGATTTTACTATGTTTGAAGTTATAATAAGAAGTTGTTTTCTCATGAAGACATGACAGGTGCTCTCAGGTGGAGCTGAAGAGGTTAAAGCTGCACGTCGCTGTTTATCACTTCAGAAACAAATGAGCTCGGAGCGGCTGAAAGCGTCGAACATTTTATTTCTAACGTCCGTACATGATCATTACACTCTGCGGAGCGAGAGAGTAATTTGCCGTTGCAAAGGTGTAATCAGGCGTCGCAGCAGAGAGCAGAACTCATTTATGTCTCACCACATCGCCTCGTGTTTTTTTTGTTTTGTTTTTATTTTTTTCACAACATAACTGTCCTTGAAAAAAGTGTGACTTTACCTGTCCACATGTTTCTGTGTGTGTGTGTGTGTGTGTGTGTGTGTGTGTGTGTAAACCTGCAGAGGTACTTTGAATTTATTTCCGGTCACACCGGGAGAAAAAGACAGAGGAACAAATCACAGTCTGCTCAATCAGACAGAAATCCAATTCTCCTTGGAGAGAAGGTGAACGTGGCGCGATGCAAATTCAGACGCTGAATATCCTGTAAATTGTTTTTTTTTTTACATGAAAGATTACAGCTGCATGTTTTCACCTTGTTTTCTGCTCAGACAGAAACTCTCAGAGGTCAGTTTGATGAAACCTTCCTGCAGACAGTCAGCAGGAGGGTCTGACAGCAAATATCCAGATTCATTAAGCTTTTGAAATAATTCAGGTAGAAGCTCCTCGTCTTCAGACGGAGCTGACAGCATCACTTTTCTAGTTACTGTGACAAAGAGAGCAAACACAAAAGAACAGGAAGTGTCAGAGGTAGGTATACAAAATAAAAGAGGAAGTGTGGAGAACTAAACTGAAGAGAAGAACAGGAAATGAGAAACATAAACTAACAGGATCAGACAGAAAACAGGGAGGAAACATCAGAGACGTGAAGTGAGACCACCACACTTTCATTCACTTCAGATCAATAACTGAAGCTGATCGTCTTCATAGATGTGAATCAGGACGTCCAGATTTCAGATCAATGATGGAGTGATTGATGGTGTAAAGGTCAGCAGCTGCTGTTTCAGTGTTTTAGATACGTATTCAATCAGCATGTGACTTCCTCTGCTGCCCTTCTGTCTGTCAGGGAATCAAAGTTAATGAGACTAAAAACAAAAGATTGTCTTTTAACTCTGCTTATTTAAAAATGTGGTGGTTTGCACATTTTGAAAACTAAAAACCAAAGACAGATCATGCTGTTTTGATAAAATGTGAATTCAATATAACATTCAGATTTCTTCCCAAGCTGAACTGAAAAAAGACAATATCGTCTGCATATACACTGACCAACACTTCATTAAAAATGCCTGAAGACCTAATTGGGTCTGACACAACAGCTCTTTTTAGAAATCTGCAATTTTTTCACTTTAGTTGTCGAGGTTTGAAAGGGAATAATTCTACTTTATGTTCATTTTTTGAGGTTGTACTTGAGTTGCATTTTACTGAAAAGTTGTTTTTTATGCTGCTGCTCTCGTGTATGTAAATTAGGGTGAAAAAGATATTAAAAACCAAATGCACTCCAGTACGAAGACACGTCACCCCTGATGATTTATTTTTACATTCAGGATGAATATATTTCACTTTCTTTTGCACTTGGCCTCTCATCGCTCTTCTGCTCATATTGATATTAAATTTTACAATGTGATTCTATTTTGATTTTCTTATTTCATCCTACATTTCCTCTTGTTGAATCTGCGACCTGTCTGCTCTGTAACCATGGAAACAGTCGCTGGATTACTTTTGATGCGGACGTCTAAACACGATGCTAATGAGGGGGACACATGAAGTAATAAAAGTCTGTTTGATGATTTCTAAGTTGATTCATGGACATCAGAGACGCTGTTATCAAGTCATGCTGATTATGTGTGAGATCTTACACACATTTAAAAACACCCTTTGGCTGGTATGATTTGAATAACTTATGAAAGAAGTGATGAGTTTGAGAGGACCAAAGGATCTGTTGTTTCCTCCAGAACAACACTGAAAATTGAACCTGGGCTGCTGTGTTTTTTGTTTTTTTTAACTATTTGTTTGTCTCGGCAGCAGCGAAAGCATTTCCTCCTTTTTCCAACAAAGACGCTTCACACGTCTGCAGGAAATTCAAGCTGCACATTTGAAATGTTCCAAACGCGGCTTCACCTCCATGTTTAATCAGCTGTGAGCGGAGCGTTTAGGGACGGTCTGAATGTTGATGCTGCTTCCGAGTGATGTACGACGCTCGGTGTAATCCAGCTCGTCCTTGTTTGACTCCTGCGGCTCTTTTTAGGATTCCAGCTGCAGTCAAACAGGATGGACATGAATAATTCAGGGCCGAGCGGCTCAGAGGTGCCGCCAACGCCGCTGCTTCCTCCTCTTCTTCTTCCTCTTGTGAGTCTTCACCTGGAAGCAATTACAGAGAGCCCTGCCTGCACAGAGGGGACAGAAATGAAGTGTCGCCGCTCGTCCCCAGAGCTCGCTGTTTTTTTAATCAGACTCCATCAGGAGGACACGTCCACACTCTGATGACATGCAGACGACATGTTGGGTGGAGCTGCTGTCAGATCAAAAACACCAATTAAGCATCTTCATGTATTTGCTGAAATGTAAAGTTAACGTTGCTAATTGAAGAAGTCGGTGATATTTTCTTCTCGTTAACAAATCTCAGTTTGCTGACTGCAGGTTTGGTCAACATCTTTCATTCCTGTCGACTTTTATGATTTCTTTTTTACCTCTTTTATCCAGAACAGATTATCTTAAAAGTGACTGAGATCTTTTTTTTCTTTCATGATGTTTCCCTGTTGCGTTTTCTGCAGAGTCGATGTTTCAGCTCCTCATTTGCTCTGCTTGTTACCTCCTCCTTCTGCGGCTGTAAGTCGCAGAGACGTGTTGTTGTATAACTCCCCGTCCTGTCAGCGACTCCGTGTGTTCGGTCTCAGCTCCGACTCAGCTGCTTTAATTGGATGAAGGACTGTGTGGTTTTTAATTCTGCGGTCTGTGTGAAGCTCGTTTTCTCTAATGAAGCCCAGCAGAGCCGCTCGAGTCGAGAAGCTCGTCGACACCAGCTGGAAGAGAAACACGAAGCCGAGCTGATGTGGAGACTTTTTAATCAACCGGCCTCTTCAATAACTTCATTTACATGCTTTTTATATGTATTATTTTTACATATTTCATTCACAGTAGCCACATATTTATGCACATTGTCATTTCATTGCTCTTGATCTGATGAGCACAACTTGAATTTGACTATTTTTTTATTCTGCTTGAGTCTCGCTGTCATTTGCAGCACAGCTTTGTGTCTGAAGATTATAATTTAATCTGGAAAGAGCTTCTTTGAGTGATGTTGTTGAAATCCTTGTTGGTTTTCAGTGAGTGTCTTGTGGCACTGAAGGAACAACTTTTGTTCCAGATTATACTGAGAACTATCTTGATTGAGGAGAGACTCTGATTCATGAACTAAAATATAATCAACAGAGCAGCGGGTGAATTCACAAGCTCTCCATCAGGATATAAAGTTATAGTAATAAGTAAAAGTAAAAATAAAGTAATATAGAATATTCTGAAATGGACCATCCTGCATAAAGAGTAATTTTGGTGCTTTGGGCAGATTTTGATGCCAATACTTATGTTCTTTCACTTGTACAAAGTATAGATATACATGAAACTTTTTTGCTAACGCTTCATATTTCCGTCCTGCAGGTCTCCTGACAGCGGCGGCAGGAACAGAAGCTCCTC
>JBAJHX010000081.1:2483700-2494901 GCA_037176925.1 Amniataba percoides | reverse complement strand
GAAGCATTAAATGTATTTTCAAAAGCCTAAAGTTCTATATTTAACAATTTTATATGTTGTATCTTTGTAGAAAACATAATTTAACTTCATTTTGCTCGACTTTATTCACAGCAGAAGTTTGGACATGAGTGTTGGTCAAAGCTTTGCTGGTTTCTCAGCAGGGACGAAGGAAAAGTTTTTGATTCCACTTTCTGATAAATGCCCCTTTATAAAGCATTTATAGGTTGTAACTAATGGTTTTGTTAATTGTTAATGAATAATTGACATAAGTTTTAAATGAAATCTGCAATCATAAATGTAAATAGACCATTATAAAAAACTCTTTTCTTAAATTCACATTTTAGATTTTTGTTAACTGCAAAATATTAATAATTTATGTAATCAAATAAGTTATTAGTTGCAACTTATAAATCTTTTTTATCAGACAGTGGCATTGAGTTTTCCTTCAGTTATTGCAGGTTTTGAACACCAAATCCCAGATTACAGTGTGTCTGTAGGTCATTGCCTTACTCATCTCAGTCTTCATCACCTGGAGGAGATTAACTCGCCGTCTCTGTTTTGATGCTCTGCCATAATGAACCATATTTTTCATTAAACAGAAAACACAAGTTCATCTGTTTCTCATCTCAAAGGTTTTCTTCCAATCACAGGTTGGAGAGTTTTATATCAAAGACGAGAGGAAGCAACGATCCTAAAAGTTTTCTGTCAGTATCGAGGGGTTTGCTGTGTTTAAATGTCAAAATCAAGACTTTGTTCATGAGGAGATTCTCAATTTTACAGCATAAAAAACTATTTAAAACTCTTTTTGAACAAGACACAACGCAACAGAAGCTGCAGGAAATTTCTTTTTAAATGTGACGTGTCGAGTGAAGCCAGAAAAATCATCTGTTTGAGTGAAAGTGCTGAAAGGAGCTGAAGTGTCAGTTAAAGTTAAAGCACTGAAAGGAGATGAAATGTCGGCGTAATAAAATGTGATTAATGCTGCTGGGTGCGTCCACTGAAGCGTAACAGTCGAGCGAAGATGAAGTGTCGGTTTAAGTCTGAATATCGAGTGAAATTAAAGTCGACAAGATTGAAAGGAGCCAAAATCTTAGCTGAAGTGTGAAGCTGATTTTTAAAATGTGGTGGGAAAACACAGAATAAATAATACAAAAATCAGAAAGTGTCAGATTCAACTAAATGATTTTAAGTGTTGATGAAGTGTCAGAGCTGAATGAAGCTGAAGAGTTATTTAAACACAAGCCAAGTGAAGGAATAAAAAGTGGAGGAAATGTCAGTTCAAGTGTCAAAACTCAAAGATGATGTACGGTGCTGAAGCAGAGTTTGAAATACAGTTTAAAATAAAACAATGCTAAAAAGAGTTGAAGTGTGATACAGATAGATGAATAGATAACTTTATTGATCCTCAGAGGGAAGTAAAGTTGCCATATAGTGAGAAAAATAGACAACAAGTCATAAGGAAAATGTCAATAAAGCTCACTCTGATGGTAATAATACACACAATACCACAAATAAAAAAACTGTAGGTCCATTAAACATGAATAAATAATATATTAATATATTAAGATAATCCTGGAGACTCATTGTGGTGCCGTCACATTCACACGCCCTTTATAAACTCATTAAAAACATATGACGATGATTACCGGCAAACAAAATGAAGGTGGTTACAGAAAGATAATTACCATTTAACCTTCAGTTAATGTCATAAGAAGTGCCGTGATATCTTCAGATAATGAGATAATTAATCACAAGATGATCGTTTGATATCTAAACAATACAATCAAGCCCCGACCTTCAGATAACACAGATGAGCACAAAGTAATTAGCCCCGGCGTTTTGTTTTGTTTTGTTATGTTTTTGCAGTGTGGGGGTGGTTTGCTGTGGATGTGCAGATAAAAACACACTCACTCTTGTAAACAGGTGATTTATACCCTCAGCTCGTTTACACACTCGCTCGTCTTCCTGTCAAGCTGAAGCTGACGTTTTCTGACGAGCGTGTGTCAGTTTTCAGTCCTCAGATGAACTAAAAATACTGAGCTGAATGTAGGCTGAGCTCTCTGAGGCTTCACTGCTCTTACATTATCCTCTTTTATTTATTAACTTTATATTCTGGCCTACTTCTCCCCCTCAGCGCTATTAGCCCACTTTCACACGCTGAACAGGAAAATCACCAGAAATCTGCTCCTGCTTCTTTTTTACCTGAAAATCAGGATCAGTGAGAATCATTATGTGGCCTTAAAGTTCATAAAACATCAGCTCAGTGTGAAAATCAACACTTTATCAATGAATTCAGTCGTGTTTTATATGAATTAAATACCCAGTTCTCAATTAAAACCTCACTTTTGCAGGTCTTCTTACATTTTATCAGTAGTAGCAACAATCAGATGAGACTTGTGAACAATAAATTCAAGTTTAGTTTCGTATCCAAAAAGCGTGAAGTCTTTAGAGATTATATCCCCTCGAGCTAACAACATAATTAGGTGGTAGGGAAGCCATGAGGTGTCAGGAAGATGCAAGATTCAAGCGCACAACAAAAACATGAAGCAGTAAGCAGCAAAAACAATGTTCAAAAATATTACCACAGTGCAAAAAAAGACAAATTATGCAACTCGAATAAAATACATATATATAAAGAGAGATATAGAGATATACAGTAAAATACTGTTGATGGTGGGTGTGCAAAAATATTTTAAGGTGCAAAATAGTGTTGATGTGCAGTTTAAATGGAGTTAATTCGTCTTCTGGTCTGCAGGATGAGGCTGTCTGCTGGTAATGAGTCTGGATGCTGCAGCAGCGAGGCAGAACAGTTTGTTTCTGAGGTGATCGGGGTTTTTAATGATCCTGTTGGGCGTCTTCACGCCCCGCTGGGTGTACCCTCTGTAGAGCTGCCATACCAGGCGGTGAGGCAGCCGGTCAGCATCCTCTCGGTGGTGAACATCCCACCGAGGAAGAAGAGCTGCTGCCTGCTGGTCTGGACTCGGGTGGAGGTGGTGATGAGATGGGGCAGCGGCTGGAGATCTGGACGGATGTGATGACGACTGAAGGTGGTCGAAGTGGAGATTTTATGCCAAACTGACTGCAGCAGAAAGGAGGACAGTTTTAAATTTAACGGCAGTCAGACGATTGGTTTGGTACTCCTGCTTTTTTCTTCATTTGCAGATATCAACAACTGCTTTTTGACTGGTTAGATTACTCAGCCAACACATTCATAATGTAATTTGGACTAGTAGCTATTCTAATTAAAGAAATCTACCTTTCTAACAAATCAAAACATTAATTCATTCAAACTTTATTTGAATATTGAGGAATCACTGAGGTGCGCCCACATTTTCAATGATTTTACAATTAAAACAGAACCACAGTCGTATAATCATGATTTTAAATGTACCAAAATATGCGACTGTGTTGGTTTTGTGTTGTAAAATGAGCCACATGTGCATCCAAAGTTTTCCAAATTTAGCAGAATTTTGGAGGATTAAGCAGTTTTCACTTGACTCACTTGAAGTCGAATAATAACTGCAGGACTAACTTAATGAAGAAGTAATGCATGATGGGAAATTATACTTATAGATAAATAAAAACTAATGGACGTCACATCTTTCTGTTAGCAGCAACAACCCAGCCTTTTCATACACGATGCATCGATGAGTAGAATAACTGTCACCAGTGATTAATCTGAGTTGAAAGCGATGAACTGAAGCAAATTAAGAAAGAAAGCAAAGGCGTGTCTGTTGATAAAATCAGTATAATCCAGGATAGAGTGGTGATATTTACTCTAGATATCTATTCATAATGATGTGTGATGATATTTATTCTTACAATCAGGAGATAATAAATGAAATTCGAGATGTGTAAAATTTAATTCTGACCAGTCAAAATTAAATGATTGATATGTTGGTTTGGAGCTGTAACTAATATGAATCTCTATATCTACAATTTATGTACAAATAATATTAAAAACTAGTCAGAATTTAATGGGAATTTCCACCAGTCAAAATATCATTGTAGGTATCTTCGGTGGTTTTTTACAAAGTGAAAATGGTCATTTGGGTGACAGATCTGAAATGGTTTGTTGACATATCAGAAACATATTTATTGATTTATTTATCTGAAAAGTGTGAATGGCAATTCAATGATACATATCTCTAATAATCGTTGTTATGAGTGGAAAAGTGATTACAATTATCTATAAATGAGCATACCTGTTAAATACCTGAAATTGTTCAAATTGCATGTAGTCAGACTGATTAAACAGTCAGAAATTTATCCAGAGATTCAGGTTTGGCTTCAGACTTCACTCAGAAGATGATCCATCACTTACAGAAACATGGATGTGATGTGATAAAATAAAGGGATAATAGCTCTTTGTTGGATTCACACCGAAAAGTTGTCGTTTCTCACCAAACATTTAGGAGGTAACACCAACAATGAGCCGTTTCAGAGAGCAGAAGATTCGGTTTGTTGTTTTCCTGCAGGACTTTGGTTTAGTTTTTGTTCTTTTATGAACCTGACTGAACTGAAACAACACCGAGTTCAGTGCTCAGCTTGTGAAAAGAAGAAAACCGGAGCAGACTGGACTCAACCAGGTGGAAATAAACACGGCGAGGTTCAGGTAAGTCCTGCAGACTCTCACTGTCGGCATCAGAAGTTTCTGTGGTGGCCTGTCGAGTCTGTACGATGAAACAAAAGGATTAGAGACGATTAAATTTCTTTAGGTGACACATTCACATGAATCTGAATTTGGATTGATTCATTTAATAAAGAAGTGAGACAATAGAAACAATCAGTTGATCAACCAGTTAACAATTAATCAGCAATTAATTTGGACACATTTCTGCTGTTTTATATCATTTTAAACTGTGTTTGGTCTGTTGGTCGCCTAAAAAAGATTTAAAGATGTCAGAAATGGAGATGATTCAGTGTCTTAACATGTGTGAGTTTCTCTTACAGATTAATCAAGAATGAAAACAATAATTAGTTTCCACTTTAAAATGAAGTGACGTGTGGAGAAATGTGCTTTTTTAGTCTTTTAGTGTCAAATACATTAGTGACTCTGCTGCTGTGTTAATCACAATATCTTCAGATTTAACAGTAATATCACAAACACTTGATCCCCCAAACGTGGCAGCAGGGAGTCGAGCTGAAGTCAGCGAGTCGTCAGGCTCCATTTAACATCGCTAACAGCCCGAATACATTAACGCCTTCAATCACACCTCTGCTGCGTGTGTTTAACTGAGAAAATACTCAGCACATTTACTGTTAATGAAAATAACCGAGTCGTCTCACCGTTCGTTTCATGACCTTTCCTGTCGTCGCGTTTTTCTTCTTCATGCAACGAGCTGAAAATGCAGCTCAGTCACGAGAGCGTTCATCCATTTAAAAGACGTGTTTGTGCCTTTGAATCCTGTCTGATGACTTTATATACACAACCTGGATGCAAATAAACTGCGATCACGTCCTTCTTTTTGGACTCTTCGGCTCTCCGTACCCTCAGAGGTCAGTGCGTCACATGTAAACCGAACTCTCTTTAAGAAAATAACACAGAATTTACCAAAATAAACCTTTTCTTTTGTTCTCCTCCTGTTATTATCACAATGCAAACTTGTGCCTTTGTTCTGCCCGACATTATAACCTCTCTTTACATGCTGTTTTATACTTAATGACAAATACAGGCTGTTAAAAAGCTGTTTTCAAATGCTGCTAATTCAAAGTTACAGCTTCGCTAACACGCCCGTTTGCTTTTTACTCCTTTAATTTGTTTTTTGAGCCGCAGCAGGCGGTTTTATTTAGATTGACTTTATGCTTCATTATCAGAATAAATGAACTCCGGAGAGGTCTCGGTGTCGCAGCGTGCCAAATGTAAAAAAAAATCAAATATTCACACAGATTCTTGGTTGATTTTGCAGCCAAATCTTTACTCTTTAAAATATTCTTGTTGTTATTGACTGAGACAGAAACAACTCATCTAAAACCAGATTCGTCCTCGAGTGTTTACTGTGATAAATACGAGACGTTGTTCGCTGTTTCTTTATACTTTGATTTAAAAGACAAGATTTTTGGCAGAGATGTGTTTTCTCACCAACAAACACACGAGAGCAGTTTTCATCTGGAGCCTCGGCCCTGATTTAAACTCTCTCTGTGTCTGCGGACCAGTCTGTGAATGTTAAACCGGACTTGGCAAAGCTCAGCAGAGCTCTATTAAGCCCTGCCAGCCTCGCTGACATGATGCCATTAAAATGTGACCCGTGTTGTGAGAGGGCTGGCGTGTGTGTGTGTGTGTGTGTGTGTGTGTGTGTGTGTGTCCTCGCATTTGATATTCCAGCAGCGTTTCTCAGAAATAAAGACCAGCGAGGGAACAGTGTTGTTTAGAAAAGCCTCTTAGCTCAGTCAGAGAAAAACAAAATGAAGACTCTTATTCTGAAAATCTGATGGAGAGCACGGAGAAGGCTGATAGAAAAAAAAATGGCACTTTAAAGGTAATTTGACCACACTGGCAGCTCCGCTCTGTAGATGAAAATGTTGGTGCATCACTTCAGTCTGACCTGAAGTTTCTCAGTAACTATTCTGAAGTGTTTTGAAAGAAAAATGTCCTCCGAATAAACTGGATAGAAAATGAGACTCGGTGCAGGATGACATCAGTGAAGCCAAACAACACTCATCAGAAAGTCTCCTGCACCAGCTCCTTTAAAATGTGACTAAATCATAAATGAAAATCTCACAGTTTCTGTAAAACTGTTCGTGTTGATGATAGAGCTCAAATGGATGACTGAAATGTGATTTTTGCTTTCAAAAGAAGTGTCAGAAGTCAGTCAGAAAAGTCAGAAAGTGAAGCGCAGAGCGTCTTTTTATAAAAGTGCAGCTGCTTTTTTTCAAATGCATGTTGATGTCAACGTTCAGAAACTGGCAGCTACATTTTCTCCTGTGCAACATTTATGTGGACTTTAAATTAAGACATTATGTTGGTCGTATTTGTTGACATTTCCGATAAGAAAAATTAGTATAATAGTTTACATTTGCATTGCACAAGCTGAAATTAATATATTTTAAGACATTTTCATGCTTGGTTGGGGTGAAAAAGTTGGTGTATGGATGAAAAGTTAACTTTGAGATTAAATCGTGATCCGATAATGTGTCTTAAAATAATTCTTAAATTAATGAATGTAGAAAAAACAAAGCATAGATGTTGTGTTTTCCACATCCTCTCGTTTATCATCTTCTTCTGCTGCGATAGAAACTTGGTGGCTCCTGGAGGCTGAAACGAACATCTCCAATTTGTCTGGAGAACTTCACATGACCGTTTTCTTTTTCTTTTTTTATTATTCATACAGATTTTAAACAGTCAGATGATGTTTGAGTTTGTTGTTGTTGCAAAAGTTTAAACTTTATTCTGTTCTGATTAATTTTACCTTGAAAAGTTTGAACGACTAAGCATCTTTTCAAATGTAAATCTCTCGTCATATACATATTCACACACACACACACACACACGATCTGCAGGACAACAACAAACATGAAGTTTACGGGAACTTTGCGTCCTTGAAACTACAAAGAAATCATGAGCTGAAGAAAGTTTGAGGACCGACAATGAAAGTGAAGTTTTCGAACAGACAGAGCTTCAGCTGGTTTTTATCTCATGTTGCACTGAAGAAGAGAAACAAGACAAATCCAGTCTGACTCATCCTGATCCAAACGTAAAAAGATCAACTTCATCTTTCTTTATTTCATTTTTCACTCTGCAAGGTGAAATTGATAAAAAGTGTGAAAATATATCTGTGAAAATAAATCTATAAACAGTAAAAGCTGCTCTCCGCCTCTTGTCTGGTGTCTCAGGTCAAAAAAATCTGTTGTTTTATGTGTTTTAGGTATTCGTAATGTTGAATTATCGACATTTTATTACAGCAAATTAGTCACAAGTTTATTCTCTGATCAATTCTCACTGTGAAAGACATCACAGTCTTTAGAAATGTGATGCACTTTCCTAGTTTAAACTATCCAACAGTATTTAAATGCATCAGTGAAAAGAGTCAAATAATGTTTATATGATGAACAATATGATAACAATGCAGAACAATTCAGGGCTATTTCTGCATATGTGAATAAATACAGGATGTTTACAGTGCAATCATGTTTATAGTGTTTTTTATTTATGTCTTCTTTATTATTATATCTACTTTTTATAGCCTCCCTTCATATTTTTCTTTGTCTTTATTGAGCTGCTGTGATAATCGAATTTACCCAGTGGAAGATTAATAAAGTTTAAATGAACAAAATGTCATTGATAAACTCTCTCACTGTTTGTAAAAGGTGCCACAGCCCCTGGTGAAATAAAACGATGTCAGACTATGACGTGAAGTTCGGTTTTTCAGCGGCGTTAACAGGAAGTGTCGAACTCTGTTGTCGTTTTATCGGCCTGCTGCTCACATCCAGTCTGCAGGACGACGCTCCTGATAGTGAAACGCCTCCGAGCGGAGGGATGTAATGGATGCAGGATGCATGAAAAATGCAGCAGCTTCCCCCTAAAAGTCTCATCCTATATGTAACATTAGCATGATACCATGACACACACACACACACACACACTTTATCAAACCCATGCAGGCTTCTCACAGCAGAATAATGCCATTTTCCATCAAGCTGAATGATGTTTTTTTCATACTGTATATGGCACACAGTACATACAGTATATACACCGTGTGTGTGTGTGTGTGTGTCAATTTGAATAATTGAGGTTCAGGAGGTTTACATTTTCAGGATGTGATGCACATAAATGTTCTTCATACTGCACACACACACACAGATACTGTACATTGCGAGTGTATTCTCACGTTAAAACATATTTATTTTTCCAGTCGTCCTGAACTGATGTGAAGGTGAAATGGATATTTTTCTGTTTATGTGTCTAGAAAACAGTAGTTGAGTTTATTTTAAAGGGAAATTGTGGTTTTGTAACTTTATTTAAATGATCTTTGCAATGTTTGTTCAGTGTGATCAAAGTTAAAGAGAAAGTGTAGTTTGGTAATTTAGTTAATAAATCTTAAATGAACTTTTAAAAGTCCATTATTACTGCTGTACTTCAATACAAAGTCTGTATTTTCATTTTATCCAACTTTCTTCTTCGACTCTGCTCCGTCTCAGTAATAAATACAATATTTTTAGTCCATCTGAGAGGTATAATCATATTTTTATTTGCATCATTTCATTTATTAATATTTGTTTTAGTATATTTGCTTAACATACATTTAGCGAATAATAAACACATATATTCACTTCAGTATGATTTTGAATGGAGGACTTTAATTTGTAAAGGAGTATTTTCACAGTCTGACATAAGTACTTTTACTTTATTGAAGTATCCGAATACTTCAATCATCCTCCACTCGACCTCCTTCACCTTCACTTTCCACCTCTCCACATAAAGGACACACCACTTCCTGTATTAACGCCATCGTGCTGGACGTAAATCATGAGGTCACTCTGCTTTATCATCTTTATCGCCTCTCACTTTATTGCTGCACACTTTTTGTCCCCGTCAGGCTCCCGTAGGAACGATGATGCTGGTGCAGGTGTGACGCCAAACAGGTACGATGAAACCTCAGCATGTGGGAAAACATCACAAAGGTCACTTAAATACTCACAAATATGTTGATATTTATATTTACTAAAAGCCAACTGAAAAACATCAATATAACTAGTTTATTTTATCCCACACAGATTTTAATAAGGGAAGCTCAGTGTTGATATTGTAGATTAAATCTTGTTGAAGTTCTGTTGTCTGAACTGGACTAAATGTTGTGTTTATGTAAATGTTTTTATTGTAAATGTAAAAGTGAGTCTCGGCTCCCTCTCGGCCTCTTTGGCGTCCAGCGAGGCGGAGACGAAAGTGACATTCACGATCGTCCGCTCGGGTTGTGAATCAATCAGTTTTGGTCTCTGGAACGACGGCCGGTTCGCGACAGAGACCTTCGGCTTCCTCCTTCCTGTAATCCTGTTTCCACACCTCCGTCACCCGGGGGAGGCGGAGGTGGAGCTTTTCTATCCGACATGCAGGAAGGAAAGTCACGGAGGCTTCCAGAGAAACCTTCATGTTATCGGACGTTGGCGGAGGAAGGTCAGACTCATTTTACCAAAAACCTGACTTGATGTTCTGCTCTTCATTTGTGTCTCAGAATATTTTTAAAGGCAAACAGTTCTTCAGATACCTGCAGATGCACAGGTCTGAGTGATGCTTTATGTTGGATTTACAGTCTTTTTACAGTCTATCAGAGCAGTGCTGATACATGCACGTAAAGGATGCTGTTACACTTTAGGATACTATAATACTATATACTACTATATTTAACTAACAGGTACATGTTATCTTATTTAAGGGTGGAGTTTCTTACTGAGCTTTAGAGGAAAATGTTGCACATTACCAAACGAATCACTTTGTAAATACGTCCATGAGATGAATTTATTAATTGTGCATTTATTTATTTATGTATTGATTGTTTTATTAAGATCCTGATTAGCCACCAAATAAGAAGCAGCGACTCTTCCTGAAGTTCGTGTCACTAAACGGACAAAAATGTACAAACTCAACTGAATCAAATTTCCACCAATCAGAGAATCAATCTGAGGTGTTTAAGGAAACGCTTGCTTGTTTAGTTTCATTCTCAATCTGGTTTATAAAAGCTGAGAAACTGCTGTAAGGATCAGCGGCTCCAGCGTGAAGAAGGTCCAGTTTGTGATCCTGATCCGGGACCGAGGACGGACGGCGGGTCAGTAAACGAGGGCAGCGATCTGTTTATGATCAATACTGTCGATCAGCTTTACTTCTCTAAGTTTCGTCTTTGCAAAATAAACTTTTACCTTCAAAACGTGATTCAGTTTCTTCATCTTTCACCTCTATCTTTATTCCCTGAAGCTGCGTCTGGAGATGAAAAACGAATCAGACTTTGTGTTAGGACGCTGAGTGAACTGCTGAAGAGAAACACTCGTCTCCTTCAGGATCACAGGCGCCGTCAGAGTCTCTTCCTCTGTGTCTCATTTATTAATTATTCTCTCTGACAGCAGCTTATGTACGACGAGCGTCACCTCACCTCGTTTAACAACTGAAAACCGCTGATTAGAAGTGACAGCGAAACTCAGCAGATGCTCGCGTTTCCCCCGAGATCCTGGATCAGGATCCATCCCAAAAAACAACAGCGGTGAAACCAGAC
>JBAJHX010000081.1:2468392-2483600 GCA_037176925.1 Amniataba percoides | reverse complement strand
ACTCAGCAGATGCTCGCGTTTCCCCCGAGATCCTGGATCAGGATCCATCCCAAAAAACAACAGCGGTGAAACCAGACGGCGATGATCCCGAAGCTGAAAAGTTAATGTCACACAAGAGGCATCGTGGGAGTTTATACGGGACTGAAACTAACCCTGAAGCTCCAGTTAAACAGTGTTAAATTCACATGTAGGAGCTGAAAATTATGAATGTTTTTCTTTCTTCAGAGTTCGTGCGCACGTTTCAGCATCGTGATCATAAACTCCACTGCAAGGATCTTAAATCTCGATTTATCTACGCTCATAAATCGAACTTATTTATTTACTTTGGCTTTAACCTGATTTTTATTCTCTAAAAAATGGTGATTGGAAACATTTTAAACTGAGAAAAAATTCAAGCTTAGCAGAGGTTGAAAATCTGGTTTATCAAGAAAAGTAAAATCCAACAACGTACGATTGAAAAAGATTTATAAATTTATAAAGAAATACATTTCAAAATAAAATGCCCATAATAATATAAATGAACGTTTTCTTCTTATTGCTCCGCATGTTTATTTATCAGTTGATCATTGATTAATCTGTCAGTTGTTTTATGATGAATCAATTAGTCAGTCCATAAAATGTTTGAATATAGTTAAAATATCAAACTGGCGCATTTACAGAAATGTTGAATAACTATTAATAAACATTACTAAATATTCAGTTATAATTTAATTATTATTAACAATGTCTGCTTTTATTCTGAAGGTCCTGTTGGCCTGCGGTGTGTTTCAGTTTTTCAATCCCAGCTTTAAAACACCCAACAAGGCCAAAAGTATGTGGACAGCTGAACATCCTCAAAGTAAGGATTCATCGATCGATAAGAACAAAAATTCGTCTCTTTAAAGGAAACGCTGATCTGCGAGTAAACTGGTCACGTGACGACGTTAAAGCGGCGGTGAGGTCGCGAGGACGAGGAGGCGCCAAGGAGTCCTGAAGGGCGACGAGGAGAAGAGGGTCGACGTTGACGGGCGAACGAGGTGACGTCCCGGGAGGAGGACAGGTACGAGAGGTACGACAGGTACGACAGGTACGACGGGTCGACCCTGAGAGACACGTCGGGGGAATACCGAGACGCCGATGATTAATGTCGAGGTCAGAGCGGCTCGTTGAAGGTTGGACGGCGACTCAAGCAGGCGAGGACTCAAGCAGGCGAGGACTGAAGCTGGCGGTCCCAGCTCGCCGCCATGACACCTGCGGACACGGACGGGCCGGCGATTCGCTTTAAGGACTCCCAGAAGGCCGCAGACGGAGCGAAATCACATCCCAGAGACATTCATCATCCGCAGCCGTGAAATTTTAAACCTCTCGTTTTCTTAATTAAACCTCCTTTGACATCACTGGATTTTCAAAAAGCTCTTTTTTTTTTTTTCCTGCGGCCAGTTTTGAAAACGTCGCCCCCCCTGCTGATAAACGCCCACTGAAGTGCGAAAATGTGACTCCACATGACACCATTAAACAACTGGAATAATTTCTGCTCTCAGATGTGACTGTGTGAGCCGAACAGGCTGCGATTAATGTCGCCGCTGCTGGATGAGCCCGAGGTTTCATTTCCATTTCTCCCCCTGAAGGACTCTGACAGCCAGAAGCTCGGTAACATCACACAAATTAGGAAAATGAGACGACTGCTGAGCTGCTGCGGTGACAGACTTTCCTCTTTTTTACCGAGAAACCCGCCGGCTTTGTTCTCAAATCACTGACCAAACAGACTTTTAAAATCTTCTTTACAAATTCACGCTGTTTGTTCATTCTTCTCATTTTATTTATTCCAAAGACACCAAGAGAGTCGCGCAGTAAAACCTCTTTAAGTACATTAAATTATCTTTGTGCAGTTTAGTGCAGATTCTGTGATTTTACTGACAAAAACTGGAACAGATGTGATCTTAATTCTGATTAATTAACACAAGTTAATGTTTTGATTGTGCAAACATTTCTGTCAACTTCAAAATAATTACTCGACACTTTAGAAATGCTTTAGTTTGTTTTGTTTGAGTGTGATGAGAAATTGATCTCTCTCTGTGAGGTAAACTTCCAGATGGTTAGCTTAGCTTAGCATAAAGACTGTGAACGGATGGAAACAGCTAGCATGGCTCCTTCAGATCAGTCACCTCGCCACACCACTAAAACTCACTGATTAACTGATTTATCTCATTTAATCACTTCACATAAAAGCTACTACATCACTTGTGGGTTTTTTTGTGGGTTATCTGTTGCCAGGCAACCGGAGGAAGAGGAAGAATCATCCCCTCGACTCACCTGTAAAACAGAAAGAGACTAAACTTATTCTCCAAAACGTCAAACTTTTTTCCCCTCAAACGTACTTGAATGTGTGAATAAATGTTTTTTTCCCCGTGCTGTGTGAACCTGCTGCTCTCGCAGTGCGGACAGCTGGGTGACGGAGGCGTTTGTTGGTTGTTAATGACGTCTGGACTCGAGCTGATGAAACTGTGAGCTCATTAAAGTTTCACACCCGAACACGAGTCTACCTGTTTCTGTCCTCTCGAGGATGAAGCTGATGGTTAAAGTTTAACTTCAGGGTGAGCGGCCCTTTGCTTAAAGCGTCTTTAACCTTTAACCAGGCTGCCTGCAGATACAAAAGGTCTGAATAAATATTAGATGAGCGTCAATCTAAAGACAATGTCAGCTTGCTCTAACTGCATTTCCTCCTCCTCTCTATACAGTAAATGCTTTAAATATATAACGAATGAATGCATCTTTTATTTTTATGTCAGACAACAGATCGACACACGAGAGGATTTCGAGATTTTTTTTTTCTCTTCTTCACTTATTGTATTCACTTATTATGTATTCACTCAGAAAAACATGAATCACAACTGAAATATGTAAAAGGAAAGTTTGGAATAAAAGATAAAAGAGCAGGAAGAGAGGGAGGAAATAAAGAAAGAGTTAAGGAAACAGAGGAATTAGATGAAATGAAGGAAGGAAGGAAGACTGAAAGGAGGAACAAAGAGGAAAGGAAGGAGTAAAGGAGGCCATGAAAGGAAAATAGGAATATATTTAAAAAGAAATGCAAGAAATGAAGAGACAGAGACGATTAAAGGACTCCTGGAAAAATGAAGCAAGCAAAGCAGGAAAATAAGCAACAAAAGGAAAAGAGTGTTTGAAGGAAAGATGACGGGAAGAAAATAATGCAGAAAAGGGAAAAAGGGAAGGACACTGAGGAAAAGAGGACACAGAAAGGAATGAAAGGAGAAACAAATGGAGGAAGAGAAATCAAAGAAACGATGGAAGAACCACAGAGAATGAGGAAAAAGAAGAAGAAATGGAGTAATAACTAAGAAAGAAAGAAAGAAAGGACAAAGGAAGGGGAAACCTGACAGATGGGAGGAAAGAAAAGATTCAAAGATGAACTCGTTTTCATGACGTTTAGATCTGTGACGTCTCTCCGTTGCCGTCCCTCCTCTCTGCGTGTCGATCCGGCTCTTTCGGGACCGACGAGGTGAAAATGTGCAGATGGACCCGAAACAAACATGAATGATTCAGCCTTCGACTTTAAGGTCAGCGAGGAGCCCGCGCAGCGAGCGGCCGGCTCTAAAAGGGAAAATATGTTTCTTTCATTGGACCGTATGGTGATGTGAGGCGATGTCACGCCATGTCACATCACATATGGAAATAATCCACATCAATAAATAAAGCGCGGCTGCTGGTCGGCCAATCAAAACACAGAAATGATGATGGTTTTTTTATTTTTTAATTTGGCAGCTGCTCTGAAATCAACAAAGATCAGCTCCATGAGGGATTTATATTTATTTAAGTTATTATGCATTCATTTCTGAAAGAGAAAAGTAGTATTATTTTATTTTGAAGGGTTTTTTTCAGTATGTTTATGTACAAATTACATAAAGAGACTGGACAGGTAATGATTAGAGTTCATTAAAGGATTTATTAAACATCAGTTAGTCAAGATTCAAACTACCACAGGGTAAAATTGAGGTGAAAAATCAGGGTGATGGTGTCCAGGTGTGCAGGCTGATCAGCAGCTGGGAGAGATTGAACGTCAGGACCTGAAAAAAAACAGGAAACACACAAACAGAGAGGAAGAAACAGACTGGAAACACACACGAAGGAGGAGGGAAGCTGAGCAAACATAAGAAGGAAGAAGGAGGAACAGCTGGACCGTGAACCAGGTGTTAATGTTGATTTTATTATTTTAATGTTATTTACTCTTATATTTATTTTGACATGACAGTTTTGAATCTTGATGATGCTGCACAGATTTTAAAAAAAGACCAACAGGGTTTTTACTCCTGCACTTTTTAGTTTGGTTAAATCTGACTCTGGTTTTCTTTCCTCGCTTTGTGTGATTGGTTCATGCAGGTGTGAACAAAATAAACCAACATTATCTGACCTCAATTCGGCCGAACTTCCAGGTGCGCGCTCAGCGTCCGTTCGCTCGTTCTGCTTCTTGTTCGTCTGAAGACAGCACGACTTCTCTGCAAAGCGTGAAACAACATCTTCTCCCAGTGTGTTCGTCTCTGCAGGTTTCACTTTGCCTGGTTTAGTGCCCAGATAATCACAGTGGTTATGAGGAAAAGCCAGACGCGCCGCTGCTCCGTGTTAAATTACATAGCAGGGTTTCTCCCACAGGAACATGCACCAGAATAAAACACGTTTATAGAAATGTCAAGTCATCAGCTGATTCAGAGAAAATCAGCGCCAGGTGTGAAATCGCCCGGACAGCATCTCTTTGATGGCTCTAAATTAAATAACATAGCTCTGAACATGACATTTAATTTTAACTTGATGTGCTTAATGTGTTAACATGAGATTTTATCACATCCAGCACTTACGAAACAACATCATTGTTCATTTCTGAGAGTTTCTGTCCAATATTGCAGCTCTGTTTTTGGTCTCCACCACCTCCTGAGGGATTTTTTTTCTCTTTTTAGCTGCTAAACGCTCCACAATGTTCACCAGCTGCTTTTAAACTGAGTCTGTCTGCAGTTTGATGCTGAGCAGGTCGAGTTTTGTGGCTTTTTACAGGTTTAATCTGCATCATTATGTAACAGAGTCATTCTTTGTTTGTCTGCAATAACAGAGAGGTTAATGTGAAGTTTTATTTTCTTTAACTACACAATTTGTTGTGTTAAAGGACTTAAATGCATTTAGACTTCAGTGAGTTTAACATCTGGTTTACAGGAGAAATTTTCTGCAGTTTATTTCATTTTCATTGCCATTTAGTGTTTTTTGTATTTTTTCGCTCTTTGTTTGACCTGCAGGATGTTTTCTTGTCTCATCAGGTGAATATTTAATGATTGGACACACAGAGATTTCTCGTTATTATTTCACATTTTAAAAAACTCTGCGTCATTTTAGGCATGAAGCGCACGATGAAAGAAAGTTTATATATATGTCTCAGTTTTTAACACCTGCTGTCATATTTTTGATGTTGCACAAAGTGTTTCTGGTTCAGATTTTGCTCTAAACTGCCAGAAAATGTCTGAAGCGGCTCTGTATTGAAAGCTGTTTAACCTGCAGCGAGACGCGCGGCCTCCTGGGAAACGTGTCCCGTTCTTCTCCTACACCATCCATCAAGGCCGCCGAGGGAGGCGGCAGGCTGTTTGGTCCCGAGAGGAAAAGCTTCCGGCGCTGCAGGTTTCTCTTTTAAATCCACACGAGAGCAGAAGGACGTGAGTTCCTGCGATAAATAAACGTTTTGTGAGAAATAAATCAGCGGAGAGTTTCATCGTTCAGCGTCGCAGGAACGCGAAGGATCCAGACGGCGAACTCGCTCTTATTCTATCAGCTGGAAAAAAACCACCAAAACCAGGTTTAATTTAGCGTCATCAATCATTTCAGAGGAGAAACAGTTTACTTACTTCATATTTATTTTTATTTATGCATGCAAAGATGTATTCACATGCACAGTCCCGCTGTAAATTCATCAAAGAAGCTTTTATAAAATATTAAAAATGTACAGAAATAAGTGGGTCACTCGTGTGTCTTATTATCTTTTAATTAGAAATTATCTCTGCACTAATTCTGAATCATGTAATAACTAAACTGTGTTAATTGCGAAAGATCATAAATGACTGACCCCACAATTTATTTCATGTAAAAATGATCAGTTATATTCGGACTATTAATATGAAGGTTACGACACTCAAATAACTTTTAACTTTAATTGACTTTGATACCTCTAAACTGTGTTTATTTAGATATTTATTGAGATTTGAGGGGTGTAATATGACAAGATTCATCTAAATGGGTGAAGTGTTCTGCAGTATTTAACATTTTATTGATATAACTGTACAACTATCTGTTAGTTTTCTGAATTTACGACTCTTTCATGAGGCCGACGTTACTGCACATTTTACCAGCTGCTGCTCACCTACACAGGATTGTTCAAAGTGCCTTTTTAGTCGATCCGGCACAAGTTATGTGTCATTTTCCACAAGGTTTAAAAAGCATTTTGGTATATATCTTTGTTTGATGTTCACTGATACCGTAAATAGCTTATAATACACAATCATAACGACAATAAACTGAACTTAAAGTCGACATTATGATGCAGGATTTCAACTTATTAACTGTGACGGTGACTTTTAAAATGACTCTCTAATTAATCATGGAGGAACCTGTAAATGTAAAACTATAAACTAGACTGATCCGCCCTAAATCAGTAAAATCAAAGATATTGATAAACTCCAGCTGGACCACCAAGGTATTAGACTTTTTAAAAATACAATGGAGATCCTAAAGAGTTAAAATGCAGCTTTAAAACAATTAAAAACTGTCAAATAATCTTTGAAGGAGGATAAAAACAAGAAGAGTTAGAAATCTTCTTTATTTCTCTGTTTTTAAGTAAAACCCTGCTGTTATTTACAGTTTCAGGTTTTTCTTCAGATCCAAATCTTCTCGGTTAAAAGACGCCGCAGTTTCGATAACGCCGCTATTTTCCAGGTCGTCTATATGCCGACATTAATTTGAGCCGCCTCGGCGATTCGGCGGCATTTTACAGACGTCTGAGCTCTCGGCCGGTGCCGTGAACATCCTCCCCGCGGCGGCGAGAGTATTTCTTTTAAAGACACCTTCCTCTCGCGGCGAGGAGAGAGAAAACCTCTGCGGATGAAGTGGTGATCGAAGCAGAGTCAGTGTTGCGTCGCGGTGACACTGAGCCAATGACACTGAGCGGACCTGGCTCCCACAATGCATCAGCTGTCCTCAAATATCAATTTTGCACTTGACTTCACACGGCTGGCTCCCCGTCGAGGGCTCCTCCGGCTCGTTCCACCCATTTGTCATTAGTAGATCATCAGCGGGGGCACACACACACACACACACACACACACACAAACAGATATACTGTATTAGCTCCACCGACATCTCTGCGGCACATTTAAGATATAAAACTGCTCCTCAGAAATCTAACAGATGAGCGCGTTGACCTTTAGCGTCTAAAGAGTTTAGAGGAGGAGAACAAAAGTAAAACAGACGGTTTAAAAACAGTGTCTAATGTTTTGTTAGATAACTTCCTGTCGGGTGTGTGTGTGATGTTCGATCGGTCCTTCGTCCTCGTTTGATCCGTAAACTGTTCTGTCATGTCGAGCGAAGACGAAACAAGACCAACCTTTATTAAGGTCACTTACTGGATCGATGCACGCCTTTATTTTGAAATCCGCTGCTGCTGATCTGACACATCATCTGCAGTTTTATGCCAAAGTGGACAAATAACATATAAATAAAACTCAACTTCTAGAGTTTCTTCTGTTTCCTCGTGAAGGTGGAGAAGAAACATGAACAGTTTTCTTCATTCATTCATCATAAGAGCAGGAAATATCCACATCCTTTACTCAAGTAAACTAATACTAAACTGTGCTTCTGCATAGAAAATGTTTACTGTGTTAAATGCAGTTAAGTGTAGTTTTGAATTGGTTGAAAAGTCTCCGTTTAATGCTGCTGCCTCTGAATGACACTGAGGAGATGTGATGAAAACGTGAACAGATGGAGAGATTTGG
The DNA here is from genome assembly GCA_037176925.1 of Amniataba percoides. Taxonomy (NCBI): domain Eukaryota; kingdom Metazoa; phylum Chordata; class Actinopteri; order Centrarchiformes; family Terapontidae; genus Amniataba; species Amniataba percoides. Next base: position 2,475,585 of record JBAJHX010000081.1, on the reverse strand, counting down.
TGGATTTAAAACTGACCAACTTTCTCCTGGACAGGTTTGTTTTATTCATGAAATAATAAATTGAGGTATAACGTTAGTTGCTCTAACAAAGACGGGTAATGACTGAACATTTCGTGCTGTTCTTGCTACCAAACTGTGTCTTATTGTTGGTTTTAAGAGGAAAACGTCGCCCACACATCGTCTCTACTCGGTGACAGCGTCGGGTCTAATCTTTGAAAGTTTGCTCGTCTGTCGGTCCAGGATCAGACCTTTGGTGTCGACGTTTAACGCTGACTGACTGAACTGGAGACGCGTCTGAGTAAACGTTACCTCCTCTGACCACAGGAGGGCGCCAAAATGTTTGGGTCAAATGCTATTTTCATCGTGCGTTATTTTCCCTTTTGATGTGTAACATTAGAATAATATATTACGAGGAAGAGACATATCAATATGAAACATTTTTATTATAATCTAAGAAATTAATTTATAAACAAGATCTCAATTAAAGCAGCTGCACTTACAGACTGACATTTTAATAATACAGAAGACAGTTTTATATATATATAATTGCACAGATGTTTTTCAAACTGTTTCATCATCTTCAAACATACAGAGGGACTTTTATCAAAGCTATCAAAAAGCAAACTTCGTCTACTGAACTGAACCTTTTGGACAGTTTCATGTTTGTTGCTGCTTCTCTGAACCTTCAGCTAACGTGAACTACTTCATTTGCTAAATTAATCATTAGTTCAGCTTTTTTTTTTTAGTAATTAAACAGCAGTTTTAAATTCAGATGTAAAGTTTTTAGTGTTTTCTTCCAGGACAACTCCAGAGTTTGTGCTAATCTCGGACCTCTGTGCTGGTTGTGGAGATAAAACTGATGTTTTAATTTTTTATTTATTGTTTCGATATTCCTCTTGGAGAAGGATAGTAATAGTTTAATCAGTGGAAAGTATCAGACAGGATTAATGATGGTATGTTTAGTAGATTTTAGCGTTAAAGCATACTTAGACTTTGAAGGAACTTCATTTCATTTGGACCTGGGAAGTTTTGTTTTTTCAGGTTAAGTGAGAAACAAGTTTCCTGTTAGTGGTGTTGGCCTCTGTTTTATTTTCTGCTGAATGCAGCAGCACCTTCGATCGTGATTTTCTCCCTACGAAATGAGATTTGAGTATTTTGGCGTCACCAAAGAGTGGAGAAAGTTTCGTCAGACTTTCCATGTGGAGCCGGTTTGTCCTGCGGCGACGGCAAAGCTCCAAGATCTGCAGTACAAAAGGGAAAAAAGTGACGTTTGTTGGTGAAGCCAAAACGGCCCGTCGCTTTCATCGAGTCACCTAATTATTCCTCTAGAGGTCCAATTAGCCCGACGGTGGCTGGACATGAAGCAAATCGCTGGTCCAGCAAGGAGCCAATGGATTGGCTGCCTGTACAGACGGGGTACAAAAGACACTAAAAATACACTGCTTTAGATTCCTCCTGCAAATTCAGAGCTAATTGTGTTTAAATAAAGTAAAAGTTTCAATTTTCCCTCATTAAACTTTTAATTGTCGTGCCGGTGGCACACGGATGTGACGACTCTTTCAACGCGACGTGAAACTGGAACAACATGCTAAAAGCGTCGCGGCGTCTTTTGTTTTAGCAAATGACTGAAAGCAGTTTTATCATTTCACACAGATGGACGGACGACAAACGTACGGCAGAACAATCTTAGCACAGTTTAATGTGGTTACGTAACGCGAGTCAAACGTCACAACGAGCACGTTAGCTAACAAAGAAGCAGAAGCTGACACAAAGACGAACATCTAAATATTACTCAAAACGTCACTAATGAAAGAGTTAAAATAATAAACTGAGACAAAATAGAAAATGAAGACGATTCAGGGCATCGATTTATATTCAGTTTAGACTTTAATTAAATGGGTTTAACCACAATATGGGTGCATGTCTTTGGGAGTATTTCTGCACATATGAATAAAAAACTTCTTGTACTGGAACAGAAGAATAAAAGTTTAAAAATGAAAAAACGGGGTTGTGGATGTAAATAAAGTGAGGTCATCTCTGCTTGATGCTCGAGGCTTCGCTCACCGCTAATTTAACACCCAAACATTTAAAGTCAGCTGTCTGTGGTTGTATTGCATTGTGGGTAATGTAGGAACCAAGATTCATAAGATAGAAGAGAGTGTGGCATAGAAAAGACAATATCTTTTTATTACATTTATCATATTTTCTGGTTGTTGATGGTGTGTTTTTGCCGACCTCCACAGGTTGAACTTTAAGCTGCACCGGCGGTCTGATAAAACAGACGTTAAACTTTCCACCAGAGAGGGCAGTGAAGTGACTCTTTAATGTGGAAATTATCAAGTATAGCTTCTTCAAATAAAGACAAAAAATCTTTACTACTGCATGTTCTTTCTTTATTTAGTCTATTAAGCTGCTTGAAGAAGTGAATTTCTCTAATGTGGGATTATAAAGTTTTATTTTATCTCTCAAATGGAAAAAAAAACCCCACAAGATTCAACAGATTTTTCTTTCTTTATTCATGAGAGCTATTCAGGATAAATGCTTGATATGATCTGTTAATTTACTGTTAAAGTCTTTTTAAGATGTTTCTGTGACTCTTTTCTGTGATTTTTAAAAGATGCATTTTCTAAAGAGGCTTTGAATGAAACAAGCATCTTAATTTCTCCCCGAGTCGAGCGAACATCCATCTTATCTCCCCTCTTTCTTTGTCTCCTCCTCTTCCTCTCTGCTGTGACCGGCCAACATTCAGGACTGCATGTTAAGCAAAGTTTCTTTAACAATTGATCCCGGCGAGCGTAAAGCACAGACAAATGGGCCGGGATGTGCACCATCCATCACGCCCACAGAAGACTCATTGTTTGCAGATTTTAACCTAGAGGAGTCTCTCCCGTTCTTCCCCTGTGAGACCCACAAATCATGAGCTGACAAGGAGAGCCGGGCCGGGCTGGGCCGGGCCGAGCCGGGACAAGGAGCTCGCGGGTTTAAAGAGGAGAGAGAGGAGAGATCGCTCCGACTCGAATCCTTCTGATCGACCTCGGCAGCTTGCTAATAGTAGTTTGTTTAATGAAGAAAGTTTCACCCAGTCGCCCAAATCCTTTTAATTCTCTGTGTGATGGTTTGCAGATGTAGTAACGCTGCAAAAAAAAAAAAAAAAAAGTCACTCTGACAAACAAACTGGAAAATTCAAATGTTGTTTGTGTCATCTCCGTGCAACATTTACCTTAAAACTGTTTAACAGCGTCAGGAAATGAAGAGGAGGATTAAAACTTTGCTCATTAAAAGCTCCAAACTCAGCGTGACTTCGACGGCGTGCAGATGTTGGTGAAGCCGCAGATGTGACGTAACCAGGTTGGAAATTTCCAGGGGATGGCGAGTCCTCGTCGGGGCAGCGGAGAACAGAGAGATCCTGAACGAGAGCCAAAAGCAGGAACGTTTCTCCTCAGAGATCAGAGATTGATGAAGCTGCAGGACGATTCTGGAAAGATCTTTGTTTCACTTTTATTCAACGACTTCTTCCAATTGTATCTATTTTTATCACAGACTGTTAAGACCCCTGTTTGGTTAAAGAAAGTTTAGCAGCTTCAGTTTCATTTCAAAAAGCTTCTTACCATCAGCGGTCACATGTTCAGATCTCATTTCATCTGAAGTTTTTGTTGAACTATATTTAACTAACAGCTCCTCACATGAAGACATCTTTCTTCTTGCAGGATGAACAAACTATTTTCCTTTCAATCAAAACACCAAGTTCAAAGCAGCCTGACAGAAAGTTTCAAACTTGCCAGGGGAAGACAAAGTGACATAAAACCATCACTTGATTTGAATAAAATGCAGTCATTTATTAGGAAGAGAGAGACTTCAAACAGATGATGCTGTCTGCAAAGGAAAAAGTCCAATAAATAAATATAACATACAACAAGACTCGAACACTTAAGCTACAACTAACTTTACTTGAAACTAAAGCAAATAAAAGTCGAGTTAACTGAAGGATACAAACGTGTGCAATGTTGTGAATTAAAGTAAAGCTTTTAGTAAAAACAAAAAAAAAGAAATAAGAAAGAAATCAAACTCTGAGACAGCTGATCTTCGTTGGATCTCATCAGTCATGAGAACATCTAAACTTTCTGTCTCCATGTTTGTTGGATGTGGAGCAAATCATTTGTAGGCACTCGTCCTCTCTCACCTGGAAGTCGTCTCCCTCCATCAGCTGATGTGAAGTCGGGACCGAGCTGCTGTAATATTACTAAAGACTTCCTTAAAGAGAGGAGCGGTGGCTGGTTAATATTCCCACAGGGACGTCCTTTAAAGATGTGATAAATGATAGAGAACACCGCGTCTGACACCTGCGATTAGCTAACATTCATCAACAGGAACTAACCACTCCCATAGAAATGGCTTCCAGGAAACATAATCCACCGTTATAATAAATGCAGCCGTCTCTGATAATAATTCACAGGAAAAAAAAAGAGAAACGAGACTGTAAATGAGTGGTTGGAAGCAAAGCTGAGAGTCTGCTAACAGGAACAAATGATAAAGTAAAGATTTGTCCTGATAGGGAAATATTAATCTGCTCACGGTCAGACAGCGTGGAAAAAAACACACAATAAAAACACTTTATAAATAAAAAGAAGGTCAAAGGGGGGTTTTACAGGACGCTCGCTGGCGGCCATTTTGGGGAGCAGCCACAGGCGTCCCGTCCATTTCTGAACAAGAACAAGAAATATCTGCAACACCTTAAATATTAATGCACAAGTATTTTAAGATGCAGCTGCAGAAGGCAAAATGAAAAATCTGCAAAATGAAAAAAAAAAAAATTGTCCAGAGATTTACATTTATTATAAAAAAAATAAAACAAAATTCAGTGATCAATAATTTACGGCCGCTCTGTCTTTCATGCATCAGATGTGCACAGACACGCTAATATAGATGATTATAGATAAAACAGATAAACTTTAACATGTGGATGACTTTATAGACAAGTTAAACTAAAAGTCTATTCATAAGTTTGATTTTGGTGAACATGTCCACCTTAACTCCTCAGATTTATTCATTTATTCATCAAATTTCATTTGTCCTTTAGAGAAACACATAGAAGCCAAAACTGTCAGAAATCAAATGTTGACTAATAAATATGTTTAATAATGTGAAAATCCACAGTTATTATGGCACAGAAACATCGTGGTTTAAAGAAACACTCAAATGTCTACTTATAATTTGAGGAATTTCTACACAAACTTCTTCTCTTTTACATCGTCTCCCTTCTTCCTCCCGTCTGAACGATTAAAACCTCCCGAGGTTTTTTGTCACTTGATCACAATCACACTTTTGTTTTGGCCCTTTGCTTCGTTCTTGTTCAGCTTCTTCAACAAACACGAGAAGGGATTTTCATCTGTGCTCGGCTGCAAACCAAAGCCCTGGAAACTCTCCTCGCCTTGTGTTTTCCGTAACAGGTGGTCCTGAACACATTTACATGCAAATTCAAACATCTCACTTCCCCAACCTGATGAGTGAAAACTCATCTGCACCTTGCAAAGCAAACAGATTTACACATGTATGCATCAGCACAGAGAAAAATAATCCAACAGGACTTTAAATGCAGGACTTTAACTTTTCCTGGAGCATTTTCAAATCTCTCTCTTTCTTTTTTTACTTGAGTGAAAGATGTGAGCCGTGCTGCTCCGTCACTTTTCAGGCAGATTAAATGGATCCTCGGTGTTACTTAAAAGGTAATGATGAGATTAATGGAGGCAGTTTTTATTCTTCTTACTCCGTCAGATCATTTAAAGAATCTGAGACGGTGGTAAAACACCTTTTGTATTTTCTGTGAAAAATGTCTTTTGTCTGTGAGAAAGAGAAAGTGCAATGAGATATTTTTAATCTGGACGGGAACTAAAACCAAAGGGACATTTAATTATTGGAGAGCATAAGCGAGTGTTTATCTGCACATCAACACGATCTCTGAGTGTTTTCAGGACATAAATGTGACTCAAAATTAAGGCTGTGTTTCTGTTATATTTCCCTTAATATGCTTATTTTGGAAAAGATTTCTAAATAATCCAACTTTCTGATCAGCAGATTAACTTCTTGAGGTAAAATCAAAGTGTCTTGTTGAGCCAAACAAACATTTATAATCCACTTCGGATGATCACGATGCTCTTTAAAAGTTTGAGTGATGGTGAAAGTTTTGAGATTTTTATCCGTCATCTCTGTTGAGTCGTAAAGTTTCCACAATGCAATGACTTCCACCATCATTTGTTTGTTTTATTTCATCTGTTATTGACCGCTTGACATTAATATTGACTGAAATTATTGGAAAATATTGGTTCAATGTGTATATTTTCATACAGCAGACAGCTTATTGATTTTGAATCGGTCACAGTTATAAAGAAATACTTAATAATTTGACTTAAGAACTGAAGTTAAAAGAAATTATCTGTGTATATCTCTGAGTTTAAGTTTAAGATATTTTATTTTTATTATGACCAGTAAGAATAAGTTAGTTATCTGCATTTACATCGATTTTTTTTCTTCTAAATTTATTTTTTAAATCTCCTTCTTTTCCAGCAGTGGCTCCAATTTTCAGCTGTAAGAAAGAACTAAAAGACAAAGAAGAAAAAGCAAAGGGAAAGAAATCGGGACAAATGAATGGAAGAAAACAATGAAGGAAAAGAAGAAATGCAGGAAGTGTGGATGGTGTTTGGTTTGTTTCTTTGCTCTCGTGTATCTGACAGCCTGTAAACCATCAGAGTCAGCGCGGATGAGACGTGTTTTTATTCAGCAGGTAATGATTTTTCCTCCTCTCATTTGTTTATCCTGGTGATTAGAGCCGTGCGATGCCGCTGCTCATTAAATGCCGCAATGCTAATGAGGACGCGGCTGCATTCGTCTTAACAAACACTAATTACTGCTACTTGTTAAGCGAGGCTCTCGGCGACATTAAAATTCACAAAGACCTTTTGAAGCTCAGACCCTTGAACAGAGGAGGAGCCCGACGCCGTCGTCTTCACTCACAGGCAGTCGTGGGAAAAAAATGGAGGTCAGAAATCTTTACAAACAACTGCAGGATGAACAACAAACTTTATTTTTTCATTTTTGTTGCTTTATTTCTGAACTTCACTAAAAAATGCTAAAACTGATCAGCGTCAAATGCTTCTCGTGAGGCGACGTTACGAGAAGTTGTGTTCGTTTCTTAAGTC
>JBAJHX010000081.1:2434994-2455207 GCA_037176925.1 Amniataba percoides | reverse complement strand
TAAGTTAATTCAGCGAAACAGGCGCGGCACATTTGGTGGGATTTGTCATTTCCTGTAGTTCCTGTAAGTCCGACCGCTCGAAGTAGAGTTTCAATCTCAATCTGGTGTTTTTATTGACACAACCCTGCGTACTTGCCGTACAGCCCTTCAGCTCCTCCTCACCCTGATTATGTCGTATCTGCAGACAGCTCGAGAATCAGCCTCCGCAGATTAACACCTTCCTGCCTCACCTCGCAGCTCGGCCCAGCGAGGTTGAAGATGCTATCGCGCCTCCGGCAGTCTGCCTCGCAGTCATATGTCACCCACAGGTGTCGACTCGTATTATCGGGCCGTGGGCGGGGGGGCGGTTATCAGGCTGTCTCGGCTCCGTCGACAGCTCAATTTGTGGCCTCCGGGATGGTTTCCTCTGCTCCGGGTTCTTAAATCACAACACGGCCGTCCGTCATGCAGGAAATGGATGAAGCCGGGTGTCGTTGTCGTTGTTGTGTTTGTTGTTGTGACACGGCGGTAAACACTTGGACAGCAGCAGATATTTTTGTGAGTAACGTTTTGGAGCGAAATCCATTAAAGTGCTGATGTATGAAACAAGCTGGCAGAGAGGAGAAAAGGATCTGATGGCTGAGCGTTATTTATACTTTTAGTTATACCATTAATAAAGACATATTTCCTGTTTTAATCAGTAAAAGTTTTTCAGCACCACTTTTAATTAACCCTACGCTGTTTAGTATTTATTTATGAGCTGATCCAAAACACACAATAATGAATGACTGACATAACATAATACAATATTATTTATTTATTATTGATCTTCAGAGGAGAAATTTGGATGCTGCAGCAGCACAAAGACAAACACAAGTACAAGTAGAGATAAATAATAAAGAAATAAATAAAGCTACATAAAATTAAAATAATGCAATAAAATAGAAACTGTTTAAAAGCAGCTAAACTGAAATTACCATCCATTTTTATTGCATTAATTATACTTACTGGTTGATTTAAAAATAAAGTATTCCAAATAAAGTCAGTGCTCAGATAAATATAGTTTTTATTCATTTTAAAGTTTTTGTGAATAAACTGTAGTTAAAAACCCTTTAAGTCACATTGGAGATGACGGGCGTTTAAATGACAACATAACCAGAAAACAAACACACTAAAATTATTTAAACAAATTTTTTGAAATATCACTTTCTTCTCTCTTATCTTTCAGATAAAATTATCTTGTCCTTATTTTCATTCATTTACATGCATACATTAAAATGTCTATGTTGTTAAAAGATAACACATTTTATACACAGTTACAAGTCAGAGAAAAAAAAAAGTGGTGTTAGTGCTAAAAATCATTCATAGCTGTTTGTCTGCACAAATAACAGAAGACCACGTTTGTTTGTGGGGCAGTGAAGCGTGATGTCTGCCTATATTGTCAATCTTTTATTCTCTCATCTCTGATTGGTCTGTCTGAAGTCTTCAGCCAATCATGTCCTCCTCTTGTTCAGGAAGGCGGGGCTTAGCGTCACCTTGGCGCTGCAGTAAGGTAAGCGACGGCAGAAGCGGCTTTTCCGGCATCTGGGCGGGTTAGCTAAAAGCTGTAAAAATAACTCTTAACTTCCAAGACTGACGGAGATTCATCCTGTGGTTGATGTGTGTGAACTGAGAAACTTCCAGAGGTAATCGCACGTGTTTTGATTTACTCAGTGCTATTGTTTGATTGTAAGTGTGTAAAAGATGAGCTAAATTGCTAATCGCTGCTAGCCGTTAGCTTAGCCTGCTCATTGACTTTCACAGTGTTAATTCTGCATTTAGCTAGCAATAGCTCATTTGTTTAAGACAAACTGTGGGGTTTTCTGTAGCTGTGTTACTATGAGGAATTATGTGATTCAGGACCGGACATTTGCCATAAGAGGGAAAGAGGCTGGAGCTGCTGAACTTGAGCTTGATGCATCACGGCGCCATGTTGCTGCGCGCCTCAAAGCTTTGCCGCTGAAACTGCACCTCGCCTTTTGCCCTTTGACCTTTTGACCCTCACATCTGCACCTGTGACTGCTGCTGGACTCGTGAGTACACCTCTAACACTTTGCATGTGCCTTTTTGTTTATGCTGGTTAAAATCAATGATGTAGCCATTGTTTTCTGTCCTCTACACTCACGAGAGCCTGCAACTTTTTTCTTTATTTACATTTTAATAGCTCGGTGTGTGTGTGTGTGTGTGTGTGTGGACGCTTGAGTTGTCCTTTTGATTTTACCTTTTCTCATTAGAAGTCATTTGTGGGTCAAAATTTGACTGTTATTATAAAGGCACACAAATTTTGTGTTTACTTATTAAAAGTTATTAGGGGCATCGCCAAGTTATTTTACATCATTATCAGTTATCACAGGAAAATAGCGCCATCTTCAGGCGAACTCAGGCTCCGTCCCATCGCACCACAACACCCTAATTATTTTTCAGACAATATTTATGAGCTACATGGGGCTGGAGTTACAATAATATTACTTATAATCACACTAATAATGATTATATTATTATAGTTATATATTCATGTTCTGTATCTTACTTGGTTTTATTTATATTCTTATTATTTATACGGAGATCCTGACAGAATGACGTTAACAGCAGATAGCAGTACAGTAATCTCCATTTTCACGACAGTGTGTAAGTGCTGAAGTGAAAATGGAAAAAATGGAGCGAAAGAGCCTCGAGTGTGACGTCGGCCTCGAGCAGCAGCTGAATCGATCAGCCTTTACTTTCTTTTTTTAACTTTCTTCTTTACTTGCTTAACCTGATCACCACAGAGTTACATGGATTTTAAACATGAACTGAAGCTTTATTTTCATACCAAAGAAATGTTTATGTTGTATACAGCAACACTTAAAAACACACAGATACTTAAAATTCATCACCTTCAGTGCGACACTTGCTCTCGTTTTGGGAAACACGTGAAGAAATTTACGAGATTGTAGAAAATGTAAACTTTGAAGATCAGTCGTTAAGAGGAAGTGACGTCTCATCACGTCTTTGGTTTGTGCTTCATGTTTATATCTTAGTATGAAATATGTGACTTTAAAGGGATCTGTGGTTTTATTTTCATAGCACTGATTGTTGACGGTCTGTTTATCCTCTGTGGGGAAATCACATCAGTTTATTATATTTCACTAATTGTTTGATTTGTTTGTTGTCTGTGCTGCTTCACGATCTTTACGGGCCAATTACCAATTAATATTGGTGAATTACCCTCTTTATAATTGAGTTTAAGACATTATGACCTCACACACATACACACACACACACACAGCCCTCTAAACAAACACAGATTTATTAACACTACCGCAGCAGTTTTTCGTATAGTTTAGATCACATTGTGACTTAAAGACGATTAAAAAAACTTGACTTGCTGTTTGTCATTTTCTCATTGAATCAGCTGCTTTACATGTTACCTGCTTAGACTGCAGTTTGCAAACACACACACACACACACGGAGTCAGTAACCTTGTCCAAAGATTTGTTTTTTGCAAGCTCAGTAGCCAGTAGTGTCAGAGCTAATTGAAGGTGTGAGATATGCTAACGAGGCGGCGTGCAGGCTGACAGATACTCGATGTTCATTCCGTCATGCAAATGTGGTGAAAGCTGAATATTTTCCTGCCGTGTTTATGAATCAGCTGATCGATAAGTCATTTGTCTGTGTGTGTGCGTGTGTGTGATTGACAGCTCTGTTAACTGATGACTTTGGCTTTAAACATGAGCTGACCTACCTACAGCGCAGCTAACGTTAGCCCCGCCCACCAAAGCACAGAACTGAGTCCTGATTGGATCCTGTGAGTCTGACAGTTTGATTGACAGGTCTTTAAGCTGAAATCACTTCTGTTGTCAAACTTTCTGAAGCTAAACAAACACACAGATATCAAAATAAATTTTGACCACACATACTGATGATATATATTAGTACTTAATCATTTAATGGGGAAAAATCTTCTGTTTTGAACATCACTGAGCTGAAAAACATGCATCAGTTCAGGCTAACAACAATTTTATTTAGTTATTTGATGGTGTGGTCTGAATTGGCAGAGAAAGCCATTGATCCAAACTCCATTCACAAAACAAACACTTTAAAAGTTGTTTGTTTGTTGTTTTGCTGTTTGATGCGATGAAGCGTGAATTTAGATTCCTTATAAATCAACATCACAATGTAGTTATTTCGGCTTCATTTTGATCCGTTTGTTATTAAATCACGGCAAATATGTTTATTTTGGGATCATACCGGCAGATTAATCCAGCTGATGTGTGCATAGCGAGATTCAGTTATTGTTATTGATTTTGACACACCAATTATGAAACTGCCACTCACCAGAGACAGATGGAGAGGCAAATATTCACAGTGAACACAAATAATCCTGTGATCAAACTCAAGAGCGGGTTGGTGTCTCGGTCCAAGTGGCTGTGTTTGTTTCCCATTTACAGATCAAGAGCTTTGTATAAAAAAAACTCCAGTAAGTCGACCTTTGAGCAGAGAATATCTGTCATAGTCTCTCTTCTTGTGGGCATCTGTGAGAAAAACTTTCCAGGCGATTCAGAGCTTCACAGACAGAAGAAAATACTTCCATCCAATCAAAATTTAATAAACAGTAATTTAATTATGGCGCCGTGTTATTTCATCACAAATGAGCAGAGAGATGATTGTTATGGGAATAATACGACCGGTGTTTCTCCAGGAAATAGGCCTCTGCGTGCCCACTGATAATGTAGATCTCGTCTCATAAATCACAGACGTGAGGGGCTTCGTGGTAATTCAGTTAAAAGATAAAAATACCCTCGCTGACTCTTCGCTCCTCTGGAAACACTTCAGAAAGTTCGGAAGCCAAACGGCCGGCGGCTCGAGATTCAGAGCGCGCCGTGTTTGGACGTGATGCCACAAAATTCTCAAAATTCACCACGTTTGAAATCTGACTTCTGTTGAAAACTGTTTGTTCACTTTTTTTCTGTGCTAAGTGAACGCATCATGAGTCAAATGAGCTTCAGTCCATCGGTAAGTGAACGCATCACAACTAACGCCGCCTCAGCGTTCAGTGCTGACTTCTCTGAGTAATAAATTCAGTGTGCTCTGTTGCTTTTGTAGTATTTTAATACATTTTTATAGATAGCAGAGTTGACACACAAGCAGTGGAAACACACAGATGTGACGACGAAACAGACAAACTAGCATTATACTGTATTTAGTGATGTGTGTAGTGTGGCTGAAACTAATCAGGGCAGAGCAGGTTGTCAGATGGGCACAAAGAGGGACAGGAAGTGTGCAAAATTAAGCAGGAAGTGTGCAAAATAAAACAGGAAGGGTGCTTAACAAAACTGAAAACAGCCGAAGACGCGCAGAGAACAAGATAAACAGAAAACGAGAGAGAAAAATGTGATATCGAAAATGTTTTGGTCTCGTTCTGTGCTTTGTGTTGTAAAATCAATTTTAAAAGCTTCATGTCATATGATAGTGTGTAAAACTTAAAACAGCAAGAACATAATGAAGTAAAAGAAAAACAAAAGTAATGCTTCATCCAAAAAGATTTTACCAGAGAAAAATACAGCGAGCATCCCTGAATTTTTTAAATTTTTCCTATCATCTACCATCCAGGATTTCCTCCATGTGGGGCTCAAAATAACAGGCCCACATAATGGAGGCTAAATGAAGCGGACACGAGCTCACTATTGGCCTTTTTCCATCGCAGAGCTCCTGTCAGTAAATCCAACACATCACCTCGACTTTAACTTCAACGCTCAGTTTATAAAGGTCAATAACTCGGCAGCCTCTTCCTGACAGGATTTTAACTTTTACCAACCCTGTGAGGCTTTGGTACGAGGTTATTGTTGTTTTCCTCCCCCCCTCTCTCTATATATACATATATATGAATGTATGTAGAGTCTCTGCAGGATTCCTTGTCAACACAGCGAAGCCACTTTATTTTCTCCGTGTTGTCAGGATGACTTTGAGCAGAACCTGTTGGGAGGCGGCGAACGAGTGAATGTGAGAGCAGCTTTGCTTCCCCCGCGGTGAAACGTGTCGCCTCATCGCTGCTAATGTCTTGTCAGAGTTAATGTTCGCCGCAGTCTGCTGTCATTTAGCGGCGGGGTGGAGGTTATTGTCGGAGCCTTCCCACAATCCACCGGTCCAGAAATAGCCACCAAACAATCGAATCAGAATGAAGTTTTATTCTTTTTTTTCTGCTGCTCGTCCTCCATCCCTTCCTGTTTTGAATCGGTTAACCTTTCTGTTCGGGGCGGCGCGGCGGGGTCCTGCTCCGCAGATTAGCCGCTGACGCATTTATCAAGGGATGACAAATGAGCTGTCCTTCCAGATGCCTGATTACTTGACCTTTATTCCACAGGAGCCGGGCGGTTAGCAGGGAAAGGGGCGGAGTGTGGGTGGGGGGGGGCACTGACGGAGCTAAGTGGTGCCAGTCTCGTATTCGCCGGCCCGTTGTGAGGGGAAACGCCTGGATGCAACGCCTCGACGCCGACGTGAACACGAATTAAGAAAGAAGTTATTAAGATTGGCCGGCGCTGAGGCGAGGTAATTGAAAATCTCACATTCCCCAGAAACAGGCGCAGAGCCGGCACATCAGTTTCTATTTGAGGCGGAGAGGCTGATGAGTATCACACATTAAAGTCCGGGGAGGAAAATTGTCCTTTTAGTGGCCTCTGATTCGAGATCATTACACAAGCGGGTCCCTGAATGCAGCATTTCTTGTTTTTTTCCTCCTGCCAGCTCATTTCAGGTTTTGTTGGGCAGCAGATTGTCATTTACGCCTCTAATTGTGAGATTTTTTTTTTTTTCTTGTTTCTGCAATCAGGCCTCCTGGTTATCGTGGACGCACATCACAGAGAGACTTTCACTATCAAGTCAAACAAAACCTACAGAACATAAAGACACCTGAACTCACACCGACGCTGTTCAAAGAAAAACGCTTTAAATGACTTTAATGTACCAGATCTGTCAGGAAGTTTTTTTCACTTGGCAACTTTTTTTATTAGCTACTTTCCAAACTCAGATTAATAATACAACAAAGAAATTATTTTTCTGTGGGTCAGAATATACCGAGATCCCCCCCGAAGGTAAATTCACAAGCTGCTCAACAGCACAGAAAGTAATTAAAATTATCTTTTACATTAAAGTGAAGAACACGTGTGGACGGTGGAGGCGTTTTATAAAAGTCAGTGTGTGTATTTCTCTTTAGTCTTTCACTGTCGAAGTCCAGTAAACATTAGGCTATATATAAATATAAATATACACACACACAAGAGATTATGGAAATAGTTTTATTTACAAGGTGCAAAGTACTGAACAGTGCAACTATATGAAATTTAAATCACTTTTAAATCAATTTTCAACCACCTTTTCAGCACTTTGGCGGATAAACCTGCAGGATCTGCTTGTTGGCAGCTGATCCATCCAGTGTCACACACAGTTTATTTTATTTCAGGTGTTTTAGAGAGGTTCTATATATAAGTTTTTTTTGGTGTGTTTTTTACGTCGCCTTTGGAGAGATGCATGGAAATTTAAGTTTTATTTTTCACTTCAACCTCTGTGCAGTAACCACTTAAAGTCATCAGTCATGAGTGGATTGGCTCTTTAATAAATAAAAAAATAGACGAAGAAACAGCAGGTCAAAGAGCTCTCATTCTTTATGGGCCCCTCCTCGCCTTGTGCTCTTTGCTTGGCGTCATTATTTAATGGTATTTAACATCATTTGACACCTCAGTAAAAAGACAGAGGGGGATTTAACTCACCTGTATGTGATCATCTGTATATAATCACTCAAAATACTTATTTAATAATGCACTTCATTTGTTTCTGACTTCACACACACAGCAAAAGTACATTTTCTGTTTGTAGTTAAAGAATAGAAACGCTTTTCAGCCTCTGTGATCACAAATTCTGCGTTTCAGTGCAGCCAAATTCACGACATCGCTGCTCTCATTTACATAATTTTCTGTCTGTTGTCAGACAACAGAGCGAGGATGAAATTTGATGGCGGCTCATAAATGTGATGTTGACCGGCAGTCATTTCCAAGCTGCCGCGCTGCAGATAAAATCTTTGTTTGGCGATCACAACATCATTGGAGCAAAATAAACTAACTGCGGGTTAACGACAGGTGATGTTTAAAATGACGACAGGAAAGGCTGGAAGCAGCGAAAGCTGTCATATTTAATAAGCTATAAGTATCTGCTCAGTAAAATGCTGTAAAGATGCTCTTAAACGGGAGAAATGTCACAATACAGGCGCTGTTAAACATAAAGAGAAGATTAAGAGTTTGTTTATATTCATTGTTTTAATCTGTTCAGCTCTAAATGTAAAAAGAAAACAGTAGAAAATGCTTGATTATTAATTATAATAAGTGTTTTGTTCTCGTAAAACGTGTTTAAACGTGGTTCATATTTCTGTGAAGTCCACTGACTCACTTTCTTCAAAAAGTCACATTTCTCATCTTGCAATAAAACTTTCCAATTTGTCCGTCGACTAACTTCAGCAGCCGTCCTCACTTTGAGCGGGAGGAGTATTTTTTTAATCCCGCGGGTTTGTGGAGAGTGAGGTCAGGACTTCATCAGGGGCCTCGGGGGCCCTCGGAGCCCCTCTCTCGTCTCTGCAGCAGATGAGGGGATCAGCAGGGTGTGAAATGGCCGCGGTGATTGCTCCGAGGCCACGAGGCCTCCAGCCCATTCACAGCCCTGTCAGCTCTCTAATAGAGCCGACGGAGATTGGAGACGAACCCGCAGTTACTGACCCCCCCACACCCCCCCTCAATCACACTGTTAAAGGTACAGTCGACCAGAAAGACTGAGAGAAAAGTGAGAAGTCAGTCTCTTCGCTGTGCTCCTGCAGAGTTCAGGCTGCACTTTATTAGAAATGTACTTAAATGTGTTTTCTGCTGAAAAAAAAATAAAAAAGAATCTAAAAAAGTAGAAAATTTCTTCATGTTTTATTTCATGATTTTTGCCCTCGGTTGTGTTTTCACCAGTCAGATGGCTGTTTGCTCTCCGTCTGTTTGCATGGGTGTTTCCACACGGCCGGTCAGATCACTTCATTTTGAACCATATTTGCTAAAAGCTGAAGCATCGGCAGACGTTCACACTGAGTCACAGACTGAACAACATCCCACATTTACTGCAAAACTCTCCTTAACTAACTTCCAAACATGAACACACACCTCGTCCAGCAGCTTTTTGAAGGAGCCTAAAAGTGCCTTTAAAAGTTATAAGTTTGCAGACTAGTTATCCAATGAACCGTTAAATAAGTTAAACAGCAAGTAAAGTGAACTGGAAGCTGCTCATTTGATTTCTCATCACCACCGTCTGTCCATCAGAGTTTTGTCTTTGTCTCTGTCTCCATTTGTGTTTTTCCTCAGACTTTTTCCTTTGAGTAATAAAAAACATGATGATATTGAGTCTAGAAATTACTATTTTGAAAAGGGACAACAGAATTTCAGCTGGATTTTGATTTTAAAAGTAAAATTGCAGGTTTCTTAAAAGTCAGAGAAACTTGTAAAAAGTAATAAATTGATTTTCACTGAGTTGTCAGTGAAAATTGTGCTTGATTATGTAAAAAGAGGATTTATAACTTTGAGAAATCAGTTCAGGTTATGTTTAGTCTGTTTAAAGGTCTTGATGTATTTAATCGTTCCTCCTGTTCACACCTGAACTTTCATCACAAAAAATAATCAGGTGTCATTTGCGAATCTTTATTTTGCTTTTATTTATTGTAATTTTGATGATCTGTAGATAATCTCTCCATCCCTGCAGACTGACGCCACTCGTATAATTGTGAAGATGAGGGCGGCTTTATGAAACTAAATTTTCTCATTAATCCCTTTTAATTGCTGATTGTTTTTGTCAAACCATTTTCACAACAGGAGACAAATGATTAAATTTAATTTGCACTTTAACAACATCCATGTTCGCATCCATCTATTCCCAACGTATGTTTAACTTTTCCTCTATTTACAGCAGAAAAGACTCATTTTGTTGAACTAAATATGAAGCACTTTGTGAAAACAGATCATTTATTAGAGTAATAATTCTCCTTATTTCAGAGTGTCCCTCAGACAGGAAGTGGACAGTAAAGTGGGCCAGGCAGCGTTTTGATGTGTGGAGTGTAAATATAGACCTCCACCCTCCATCTAATTGTAGCTGTGTTGTTTTCATATTGTTGAATCCCAGAGATGTATAATTCATCACGCAAATAATCTGGAACAAAACAAACTCTCCTCCGAGCTCCCGAGAGGCCGAGCGTCTAATGAGTTCACTCCATAAAATATTCATACCTCTGCAAAATACACTGTCACTTTCCCAGCAGCACACACACTCGTCCGATATCCCATTAGATGTAATAGCAGGTTGATCACTGTCACCCAGAAACACTGCAGCCTCTCTCGCTGTGTGTGAGTGTGTGTGAGACGTTGTAATAAGCAGATTACCCATGATGCTCCAGGTGTCATTTAGACTTTCGCTGTCAGGTGTTTCAGGTAGAAATAGTTTTTTTTTTTCTTTCCTCTGAACTCAACAGTTTGAAGAGTTTATGATGTGAATATGAATTATTTAAAATGTAATCAATTAAATTCACATTCAAGGATCAATCTTGATCTTGGAGGCATCGTAATGTTCACTCTTCTGTAGCTTTTGCTCGAATCACATGATCTTCCTCAGCAGATGATTTGTTGAATGATTCTTCATCGATCAGTAAAGTCTATAATCGATTATCGGATCAGTTTTCTGGAGTTTGGTGTTGCTGCTACGTTGAACATTTCTCCGTGTTTAAAACCGCGACAAGATGTCAGAGCAGCTGCAAGAGACAAGAAAAAAATAAAACCACAGCAGCTTTTTTAAAAGACAAAGTTTGAACACTCGTTTTTACTGACGAAGAAAAATAAAGCGTGGAGAGAAATCTGAAACTGAAACACACCGAGAATCCTAAATCCTATATGACTATTGTGATCATTCAGTCAGCATGTTGGCTCAAGAATAAACTTCCTTACTTATCTAATTTTATAGTGTAACTCGTGTTTTTTTCCATCAACAAATCCAGTCAAACACAAAAACCAACAATCTGTTTGTCTCTCATCATTAGCTCACTTCCTGTTTGTGGCTTTCAGCTTAAAACACATAATAAATAAACGTCTAAAAATCTGTAGTTTCTTTATTCAGACTCTTGAAACTGTTTTTAACAAACATTACTTAAATAGGAGTAAATAGATAATTTTTGGGGACTATTTTCAGCGGCGGATTGATCCACATTTGATGTTGTGGTGAATATTTTGAGTAGAAGTCCTTATTTACCAACTTTATTCACATTCACGTGTATTTAAATCAAAATTTACCACAGATGTTTTGTCCCTCAGAGAGCTGAAAGAGTCCAAATCTTCACTGACGGCCTCATTTTCTTTTTTTCAGCTGTCCAGATTTTTTGGAGCGGCGAGGTTTTTTCCTGGCGTGTCTCCAGGCAGCAGGACTGACAGGTGGACCTGGAAGCTTCATCCAATCACGTCCGATAATGACCTCCGGATCGAGAGATGAGAGGAGCGAGGAGAAAAAAAATAAATCAAAGAGCAGGTTTTCATTTCGTGCTGAGAGGCCGTCGCCCGCCGCGGACTCATTTCTCTCTCAGAGGAGAGAATTAAGTTCAACGGCCTCTTCAGGAAATCATCTCTCCTTTTTAATATTCTCCAACGCCGCGCGGCTCCTCGGCCAGTCGAGGTGACGAAAAGGTTGAGGACCGGCTTCACGATCAACGGCCGCATCACGGCGGCGTCGAGAGGAGAGCGAGGAGGAAGGGGTCGGCTGATTTTCATTAAGATGGACTCCGGAGCGCTTGTCTTATTAGCGGGTCATTAGGCTCTCCGCGGCCGACAGATTGGCTGAACAGGAAGCAGGGGAGCAGGCAGAAGGTAATTGCACTCAGTGACCACACAGGTGCCTGGTCTTGATTGGTTAATTAGCGTGTTGTCAATCAGCCCCCTCCGGCAGCTCGCTCTCGCTGTAGTTAAAAGGTGCGAACGTTTCTAATGAAGCCTGAAACTCTCCAGCTCGTTACGGCTCCAATTAAAAAGAACCGCTCGACTAAATAGACTGAGGAGCCACACACGCGCACACACACACACACACACACACACACAGATTACAGGTTTCTGACAAAAGGAGCGTGTGTAGTTTGAAATAAGTGTAAAAAAACAAACTCTGGTTTCAGTTTCTGAATCACTGGTTCAAAGACAATTTGCTCCTTTTTCTAGAAGTAAAAATCAAATTCATCTTCAAAAGATGAACAGCTGCCTTAGAAGATGAATGCTTTTATGATGTAGTCGAAAGTGAACGTGTGCATAAAAAAAGTGTGTAAAGAAACAATCAGAGTTTAACGACACATTATTCTGCTCACAAATTCGACAGTGAAGCGTTTTGAATTTCCTCCCGCTCTGATTCACAGACTTCTTCACCATGGCAACGACAGCCGAGGCTTTCGGGTGCTGTTTTATTTATCCGTCGTGTCAAACTCAGAAACTGAAACTGGTGATGAAACACAAACCTTTATGATTTTTACATCGTGTGGGAGCGCCGCGTTTCAATGTTTCTTAACACTGATGAGAAATAGCTGATAGGAAAACAGTGAGTCGCTTTTTCAGACAATCTCAGGCCTCTCTGGTACAAATTTGTGGTCAAATCTTTGAATGTAAAACTGCTTTTACTGAGCTTAAACATAAAGTTATGGAAACCATTGATAATTATTTGACATGGACAAACTAAGCAGAAGGGTTATTTGTGATTTTAAGGTGCATATTTAATGTTTTTATTTAGGAAATGTAAAAACAAACATGCGATTTTAACTTTTTTATTTTGTTTAAACCGTCCTGTTCTGCAGAAACCTCACAAACAGCATCATTATCGAGTTTTGTTCACTTCCAGTCTGCAGCTCTGTGTGAGCCTGAACTCAGGATTAAAGAGCATTGTAATAATCAGACCGCCTGAATGTTTTACCACCGGCACCGCTGCAGCTCCCTGAGGCTGCCGCCGTTCTCGCTCTCAGACCCGAAACCTTTTTGTTTCCTCAAAACGATTAACGGCAGCTGAATGCAGCCAGAGGACGCAGGTTTGCTTTTCATTATAAGCTTATAATTGCTGTGTAATTACTCCTCCATTGTTGTGTTGTCAGCACAGAGAGCTCGGCTGCTTAATAGCGTCAAAACTTCAAAGGTGATGAGCTTTAATAATCACGAGGACGGAGCCGAGCCGCTCGCACAAACACAGCAACCACTTGTTTGTTTTCACCCACAGCACGGTTTGTTCAATGACTGCAGGTCTGCACACAAACATGCTTTATTACAACAATTTGTTTCTGTAATACTGAAATTTAACAGTTTGCCTTGTGGGGACGTGTCCCCACACTGCAGGGGGTCCCCACAATGTCAGTGTGGGAACAGGTGTACGTCCCCAGAATGTGCAAATACAGATGCACTGACAGATTCACTCCAGTGTTGGGCAGATAATCCCAGATTCCCAGTGACTCATCTGTTTGTATTTTTTAGATGATGTGAGAAATATCTTATCTGATCTGTGAAGGTTTTTAAGGTTTCATCTTGACTCTTGGTATGTTTGGTGTTTTAATAGTATATTTCCGCCACTTGACTCCTGAAATTTCGATTTTGGATATTAAAAATACCTCAACATTTAGTATTAATGGCCTGTCTTTGCACACCTCCAGCTTGTTAATCTCTACCTGTTGCTTTCAGTAAGTTTATAACTCACCTGATCAGCAGGTAAACAAACCTGCAGCTCGTCCACAGCAACACCAGTATAAAGTCAGTTACCAGTTTATTATGTTTATCAGCCTAAGATGCATCAGTACTGTTATAAATCCTCCTTCGTGAAGGTTATAATTTTTTTTTTGTTGTTGAATCCGTTTCAGAGAGGTGGGTGGTCAGTCTGGAGGCTGCTGTTGAACTTTATTATATAAAGATGTTTCTGTTATTCAGCTTAAACTTGAAATGAAAAGAGTGGGCAAAATGAAAGAGACATTTCTCTTGCATGTGGTGCCGAAGGTTCACGTGGGAGAGAAAGAATATGCAGAATAAGAAGCTTCCAGGGGAGCTTGGATCTTTTAGAAAATGCATCTCCCATCAGGGTGTCTCGAACTTGAAGACGCGGAAACAGAAGACGAACGATCTGAACTGAGCTGAACCGAGACGACTGCAGACTTCTTTTCCGGCGGCGTCTGCTGCATTAATAGTGTGTGTGCAGAGCTAATGTGTTTATTTATGAGCTGGACACTGTTAATTACCAACGCGTCTGGATAATTATCTCCAACTTCAAAGACGTTTTAACCCCCGGAGACCCGGAGAGGCTGTATGTGGCAGAGCTGGACGACGAGCTCAGGACGCTGAAAATATCTGCCGCTAATTAGAAGAAAAGCATGAGTCATATTCTCAAGATACACGACTGTGAAAACTGGACCTGCGGGAAATGCCAACAGCAGCTACAGCTTGAAGAAAAGCCGTACAAACTTTGTTCAGAGGCACAAATAATCTCAGTGTCCATCCACTTTCTGCTGGGATTCGACTTGCAACCAGCGAAGGTTGTTTAGCTTTAGCATTTATGTAGCTACAGTTTGTGGGGAAATCTATGTAAATCCCAAATTTAGCGCAGAGTTTAGATGCAAATGAATGTTTTAGGAGGTGGTGCAAACACTGCAGGAGATTTATGAAGAAACTGAGAGAAATATGTTGTGTAAGAATTTGAGGAAATCTTTGTGCAGCAGTTTTTAATTTATTTGAGTCGCGTATTTCGTATCATCCTTTTCTTATTTCTGGCTTTGCATCGACTCCATCGAGTCTCAGGCGCTTTGCAGTGTGTCCGCCGGTGTGTTAGCGTGAATGTGTGTGTGGGTGAATAAGAGGCCAAATTTAAAGCACTTTGTTAAAGAAGAAAAATGGGATTCAAGTGCATTTACCATTTAGCGCTGTTTTTGGTGGAATCTGTTGCAGCTTTAGGCAGCAAAGAGAAAGAGTTAAAATAACTAATGAAATTTTGGAAAGAGTTCATCAGAAAGCACATGGGAAATTCTCGAAGGTTTGTGAGGGTGAACAGGAATGACTTAAAAAAAAAAAGATGCTGGAGCCCGAATCATAATCCAATCAATCATTTATAGCTGGACCTGAAAGAGGAAACCTCCATTTGCTCAAAAAAGGACTCATTTACTGGCATTACTATTAGCAAGTTGTAATGGCGTCAATTTGCCAAAAAAATCAATGAACCTTAAGTGTCTTTTTCTGTTGATCAGCATATAAAATAGGCCAAATAATCTACTTTTAATTCAGTGTTAAACATTAAGAATATGCACTTAAAGAAGACGTGTCATGAAAGTTTAGTCATTATTTTACATTTGATAATTTGATCTCATAAAACATTTCCTGGTTTAAATCCGGTTGGGTCAAATGTTCATTAAATAAAAGAGGAAATGTCTTATTGATAGTTTGGAGGAAGAAAAGCATCAAAACAATCTTGATTTAGAAAAAATCTTTATTTATCTGAAGTGATAAAGCAGTGTTGCACCTTTTATTTCTGTGTCATCAGCAAATTCACAGACAGAACAACAGCGCCACCGTGTGGTGAGTTAATGAAGTGAAGGTTGTACGCGACTTGTGTTTGAGTGTTTAAGACTTCATGTTTATTTAATTACTACGAACATCTCAGGTTTATCTGTTTCCTTTTTCTGTGTACAAACTGTTTTTAGATTTTCTCCTAGAAATAGATCAAATTAGTCTTTTTTTATGGTGATAAAAACCTGAAGAGTTAAACTTCATGTGAATGTAACACAAATATAAAACAACATTCTCCATTTGACATAAATTATACTAAGATTCCTGATGGTGATCTGGGAAGTGATTTTCAGTCTATTATTTGTGGGTACGTCTCCTGACGGTTTATAATTTTTTCAATTTATTTAGTGAAATGTTAAATTATGTTTGTGTGTAAAACATGTCCAAACACTTAATAACGGGGAACTAAAACAATTAAAAAAATGAATAAAAAAGTACAAATGATAAAAATCAACCAAAAACAAACATAATTAAAGCAGTATAATGATCCTAATGTTGAAAAGAATAAAATAAAAATAAAGAAAACAGAATGATGAAATAGAAATGATACTAAAACAACCAATGAACTGAAATAAAATAAAAAATAATCAATTATAAAAACAGACTAACAAAATGAAACCACAAAAAAAGTAAATTTGTTTGAAAATGTGGATAAAAAAACATAAAAACGAGGACACGTTCGATCAGTGATTCAATAACATATTTTAATTTTTCAGTGTTTTAGTATAAAAATCCCACCGGCCTGCCGTCGGCTGGTTTCCGCTCCCGTTGGCTATAACTGTGGTTTTTCCCAGAGAATCAGCTAAAGTACCAAATCTATTTACACACAACATCCACATCCAGGGAGGGGGAAAGACTGGAGGGGGACAAACAAAAACAGGAAGTCTACCCATCACTACCCCGCCAAAATAAAACATCAAACACTATCACCTCACCGCTCAGATTTAATGCTATTACTCCGGAAAACAAAATAAAAAACACTCACCAAACAACAGAAGAAGAGGAGAGGCCTCTACGCACGGCTCCTCGTGTGCCCATCTTATTTTCTTACAATACTCTCTCTATAAAGTAATGCATATACATTTTTCTGCTTTACAATAAATTAGTACAGGCACAATTCTTCTTCTCTCCTACAGGTGACTGTAGCTCAGTTCAGGTGAAAAAAAAAAAAAAAGACGATTCTGTGACTTTTACAGAAGACTCGAACTCATCACGGCACACAAACAGAAAGGCTGAAAACCTGAAAAAAACAAAACAAAAAAAAACTTAACTGTAAAAAAAAACATTAGTGGGAAACTGGTGGGCAGCAGATTTTTTTTTTTTGGTTTCGGTGTGAATGATGCACTTTCGGCATTT
Organism: Amniataba percoides; assembly: GCA_037176925.1. Lineage (NCBI taxonomy): Eukaryota > Metazoa > Chordata > Actinopteri > Centrarchiformes > Terapontidae > Amniataba > Amniataba percoides. Next base: position 2,438,236 of record JBAJHX010000081.1, on the reverse strand, counting down.
TAAACTTTTGAGAGCTTCTATATAGATTTTATATAAATATGTACAAACCCCAAAAAAGTAGTCCAGTTGAAACATTCAGGTAAAAAAAAAAATGCACACACACACACAAAAAAAAAATTTAATGCCAAAGACGCGAGTATGTGAAGCTTGAGAACTCAATAACTTACAAAAACCGTAAAAAAGGAGCTGAAATAAAAATGTTTTTTTACAGTATTACAGTATGCATGTTTGTTTTTCTCTCTGTAGAGATAGCACCAGCAGAAATACGCCGACACCGACGACGTGAATGATCATCACCTCCGACTGTATAAATATCTGAACACCGTGTACCAAAGCAAACCGAGGGAGTGAATAAATTAGTGTCAGGCCTTGTACAGGATATTTACAGAGCTGCTGCCGTCGCACGCGGCGGCGCTGATGGACGTCGTCGCGGCGGTGCGACTGTCGGCAGCAGTCGTGCAGCACATTTTAAAGGAGGTCAGAGGTCAAACTCTGACACATTCAACAGGTTTAGACCCGTCATTTTTCGGTCCTCACAGCCAGGGTTTGATTTTTTTTTCTTTCAGCGTTTTGCACCCGCTAACCGAGTCGTTTTCATTGCATAGCTCTTTGACAAAACAAGGTGGCCGTCACAAGCTACAGTATTTCAGATGAGGGAGGGAGGGAGGGTGGGATGGGGTGGTGGGTGGGGGGCATGAAAACGATCCGGTTCCAGTTTGCAGGAAATGGTAAACATGGCATGTTTGTTTTTGTGCGTATGAGGCAGAAACTGATGGTCTCTGCAGTGACGGTGTTCAAAACAAAGAGCTGAGAGGACAAAAAGGAGAGATGGGTGATGGGAGGAGGAGAAAGGGGAAATGAGGGGGGGGGGGGGGGGTTCAGTCCGTGAGGGCGAGGCCGGCGTTCGGCTCCAGTTCGCCGCCGACACGGTTCAGGTGGTCCATGGCTCGGTCGAAGGCGAGCCGCACAGCTTTTCGGACGCAGGAGGAGCGAGCCTCCGTCAGCTTGAGTCTGTCGAGCGTCTGGTTGATCCCGAAAGGAGCCATCTTGGATTTAGGAAGCCATTGCCTGCAGAAAGAGGAGACGGAGAGGAACAGTGAGTTTAAAGCTCACTTTCATTCATTTCATTTAAGAAATCTGCTGTCATGTAATGTTGAGGTTTTATTAATTTACTGCATATGGAAGATGCTATAAAGTGTTTTAATTAGGAGGAGAGCTTTGTAAATAATAATGTCAGAATAACTATAAAAACTAGTGCGATGCTTTAAAGGAAAAATGTTCAGAAAATAAGGACTGATGACTGTTTATTATATGTTGAATAAAAATACAAATTTTAAATGTTGTTTATTCATTGTTATTTAAATATTGTTAAGTGTACCAATGACTCAGTAAGTCGTTCAGCAGTGACGAGACACGCCACATTTACCTCTTTAGAAATAAAGAGACGCTGAAGCAATCTGATCTCATCACTGAAAGCTTTTTTTTTTCCATTACAGGCGTCAAAGATAATCAGAAGACAAGACGGTGACTCGGTAAGATTCCTGTCTTTGTCCAGTTCTCTTGTTAACTTGAGTTTCTTCATCTTCCACGTTGCCCTCTTCTCTTCTTCCGTTTACTTATGTTTCGTGTAAACTTGTTTTCTTGCGGTTGTTCGGTTGTTTATGTGCCGTTACGTCACTCGGCGTTCGCTCTGGGCTCTTTTGGTTGATAGTTTTGTGTTGTTGGTAACAGGTGGATCCAGAGGAGGCTGATCTTTATCACTTTATCTGTCTCATGTGCTGCTCCATTTCTTTTCTGTAAAAACTGTCAGGCCAGATATTTGTGTTTCCTGAGCCAGTTTTATTTAAATCATTCAATGTGTCAACATTTTAATCATGTTAAAATCTTGTTAGGGGACCTGAATCTTTCTCAGGTCTACCAAAAGAATATTTTGGTAGTTGAAGTGTTTCCAAACTATTTCAAGCTCTTTTTGGCAGATTATTCATTTTCTCTGAAGTGAGTCGGTGAGTTTCTCACCAGCTGCGCTTGCTGTCGAAGAAGTGGACGAGGAAGAGTTTCTCTGCGGACCTGAACTGCATCCGCTCTCCGGCTCTGAGAACGTCCGGCGGCGGCAGGGGAGGCTCCGCCCCGCTGTGCTGACACGCCGTCCTCCGCGCTCTGGGGTCCATGATCTGTGAGGGCCGACAAACAGACGGGCAGAGACTGAGAGAGGCGGCCTGCTTCGCTTTGACAGCGTGGAGCGCGTCCCGGAGGCGGCGGCCGCACAGAAGAAGCTCAAAGAGACACAAGCATGCAAGCCGAGTCGGGCCGGGAACGCTCTGAGCGAAGCGGCCGACTCCACACACACCAAGCAGTCCATGATCGGCCAGCCGGAAGCTCCTGCATGGCTGTGAGCACAAATCACGAGCTACGCACGCACAATGGCAGAGGGGCAGATGGGTAATGAGAAACGAAGGGCACTAACACTCACTCACCAGGGCGGGGTAGGAAGGATATCCACTACATTTAGCCCAAACTAGTTTAAGAGGCTCCAGAACAAATGGAGAAGCAGCGGTGGGCTTCCACACCTCTACAGGAACAACAACAAGCAAGTTATGAAGTTTTCACTGCAACAGACAAAGCAGTCTGAACACACACACACACACAACAGAGGACATGTTTTTTAAAGATAACCTTCAAAAAACAGTGACTGGACGTCGTTTGTTGATGTATGAGTCCGATTCACTCGCACACAGAAAATTTACACTTCACGTCCTCCTCGTCCGTCAGAGGTTTTCTGTTTTTGCGCTTTGTTCATCTACAGCCGCCTTCACTCAAAGCTGCAGCTTCGACTCTGTGCCGACCCTCGGGGGGGCCCCTGACCTCAGTTTGAGAACCAGGTAGATGAAACAGGTGGAGGAGCTGCTGGTTCAGATTAATTTTAAAAAAGAACCCGGGACAATGATAACCCACCTCACTGCGCTTTGTCAGGTGAACAGTAGAAAAGTGAAGGTAAATATAAAATGATTACGAACATATAAGCAGCATTAGTAGAATCACAGAGGGTTTTTTTAATAAGATTAGTAAATGTCTGACAGAGGGAAGAGTTGACCAATCCAAGCGTGCCATGCCGTTTCGTGCACATTCGTCAGAAGTCGCTCGTCGCCGACTCACCTGCAGAGATTTTGGCAGCTTTGGTGAACTCTCCGTTCTCGATGCAGGTCATCAGAGCGCTTTTGTCGTCCACGGTGCTCCGCCGAGCC
>JBAJHX010000081.1:2419137-2433596 GCA_037176925.1 Amniataba percoides | reverse complement strand
TGGGTCTTGGGCGGCTTCTGGGGACTGGCGCTTTTGGACTTGCGGAAAAGGGTGTTTGTCCGTCGGTTGCAGGTGCCAGAAGCTTCGGTGTGGATGTCGCCGTTGGGGAGCAGCGGGTCTGGGAGGAGCCCGTTGGGGACGTCTGAGGGCACTGAGGTAGACTTGTCTGCGTCGCCATTGATCTCCATGGGAGTATGGTCCATGCTGGGTTTGATGGCCTTCAGAGGGGGCGGCTCCGAGTCGCAGGGCGAAGCATCGAGCTGCGACAGTGAGGTTAACAGCTCCAATGTTGGCGGAGGTAAAGACTTCTCATCCGGTGGTGTGCAGGGCTCTGCCGGGGGTTCAGGTAGTGGTTTCTCCTCGGTCTCTGCGGGTGTCGTGTCGGGCTCCGGCGTGGCTGGCGACGGCGTTGGGAGGGACTTCTTCAGACTCATCTCGCTGCGAACCTCCATGATGGTTTTCTTGAGCAGCTTGAGCCTCTTGCTGCGGGACGGGCTGTGCTTCATGGCCGTGCTCAGGTCAAGCTTCTCCAGCAGCTCCTTCAGCTGATCCTCCAGGGGGGTCAGCTGACGGTAGGCGGGGGTCAGCAGGCGGTCCACTGTAAGAGTCACATGACAGTTTTATCTCTATTACACCACTGATCTCATTTTCAGCAGACAATTTAACTTTCATTCTGAACTCAAACTAAAATTTCATCTCTCTCACTTTCAGATTTCACTTTTAAGGGTTTCAACTCAACTAAAAATTCAGATATTCTTATTTTTTCTAATTTTACAGTCCACTTACGGTTATTCAGTGGTGATAAAAGCGAAGGTTTTATTTCTACTCTTTCATTAGTAAAGACACTGACTGCAGAGATTTCATAGATATCAGACAAAAATATTTACAGCTGATACTAGCAGGTTAAAAACAAGACTACAAACATGGTGGGGGGCTACAACTGATAAATATTATTTTACTGTTCGACTGGAGAAAAGATGATTATCACTGCTGCTGTTTCCTGATAATCAAACAACTCACCGTCCTCCCAGGTGAAGGGGGGCGCCGCCTCCAGTTTCGGGGCTTCGGGCAGATGCATCCCGCTGGAGAAGTCAAAGCCAATCCTGTCGGCCTCTCTGCGAGCACGGCGGAGAATGACGCCTCCGTGGTCCTGCATCCGCTGAGCCGCCTTGTAGAAAAACGTGTCCTTGGCATTGTACGACATGCAGTTGGAAATGATGAGGTTGAAGTCGTCCTCGAACTCGTCAAGACTCCGATACTCGTGAGCGTCGATGCGTTTCCTCATGGTAGAGAAGTCCATGGGGTTCCTGATGTGGTCCAGATAATCAGGAACCTGCAGGAAACAGAAGAGAAGATTTACAGGAATTCACTGTTATTTCAGACATCATTTCTGACAGGCAGTGATGCTGATTGTTTCTGAACAGACTGAGAAATGTTTGCAGACCTCCTTGACGTTGACGGGCTGAGCGAAGATGCTGTACTGGTCCTTCTCCTGAAGCTGACTGAGCACGGCTCTCAGCAGGATGTTGAAGGGGGTCAGCTGGACCTCCAGCACCGACTGCTGCTGCTTCATCTGAGGCGGCGGGGGACAGTCAAACAGCTCAGTGTTAATACACAGATCAGGCAGGAACAACAGGAAAATGTCATTATCTATAGATGATTTGATTTCAAATGAAGCTTTCAGAAATAGAAAGGATGAAGATGCTCCACCTCCTCCCTCTTCAGCTTCTCCCTCTTCCTGATGAGCTCCAGCAGCAGGCGAGCTCGCTCCAGGTCGTGGCGAAGGCGGTGCCACTCCTTCAGCTGCTCCTTCAGCGCCTGGTTTGTCTCCATGCGGTCCTACAGGGAACACACACACTTCATTAGAGACAATTACACTAAAATGATAATTCTGTGCCGTCAGCAGTCGCTGCGCTCACCGCCTGTTTGGATTTGGGTGGCTGAGGGTTGGCCTGCAGCCGGCGGATCAGCGGCACGTTGTTCCTCGACTGCCTCTTCTGCACCCAGTAACTCAGCACTCGCTCGACGAAGTGACGCTTCCTCTGCACCGCCACCTGGTTCAGGATGGTGTCGAAGCTGAACCACAGAGAAACAGAGGAACACATTAAATCAACGAATACTCAGACGATTAATTTATTCAAACAGGCAGACACAGATCTAACAAGCTACCAAAATAAATCCCAATAAACCAGAGTTCTGTCAGCCTTTTGTAAATTAGACTCTTAAATGTGTCAGTTAGTGAAAGTTATTCTAAAACAGCCTGCTGATTCATCATATTAAGATCAATGAAAATCCTGGTTGCCTGTCTACCTCGAAGCGGTGATACTGGGCCCAGAGTTGGTCGGACTCTCCGGTTCTGGTTCAGGTTCGGGCTCCACCCTCTTACTCTTCTTCTTCTGCCAGCCTTTGGCCCGGGCCTTCCCCCTCTTGTCGGCCCTCTTGTGGCAGGCTCCATTATTCGGGTGTGGCTCCTCATAGATGTTGAGTGGCCGGCGGTCGCAGCCTTCGGGCGTGTGGCTGCAGCAGTAGGCGGTCTTTTTCACAGAGAAGGTGGTGACGCCGGACGCCGTCACCTCTTTGACGGGCTCCATTTTCATGTAGAGACCAGCCTTCTGGGCGCAGCTGACGTGGAAGGCAGTGTAACAGTTGATCTTATCGCACTGGATGCACGCTCCCGCTCCCTTCTCTTTACACAGGTAGCAGGTGAGCTTCCAGCGTGCTGGCGGGATGTTACGCACGCCGTCGATTGGCTCGATGAAAACCGTGTCAGAGAAGCCGACCTCGGGAACCCACAGAGCGCACGCGACGTGGCCCCATCGGTCGTCGTCGGTCTTCTTCAGGGCTCCGCCTCTGTTAGGACAGAAGACGCACTCGGCGGGCCGCGACGGGCACTGCAGGCAGTGGCGGCACAGCCACTGACCCTCGGGAATGTACGGCACACCGTAGCACTCCTGGTGCACCGCAATGTTGCAGGAGTCGCAGAAGAGGATGACGTTACTGTCCGCGCCGTCTCCGTCCATACAGATGCAGCAGACGGCGTCCTCGTCCACCAGTGACTGCAGGTCGCTCTGACCTTGCGTGGCTGAGAACGACTCCTTCTCAAAACGATCCATGAGGAACTCAAACAGGTTGTGCGACACCTGGCTGATGCCCTCGCTCTTCCTCTTCTCGTTGATTATTTCCAGCCAGGCGTAGTCCTCCTCGTCCATATCGTACTCCACCTCCTCATCCAGCTCCTCCGCCGTCCTCTCCGTATATTTATAATACGCCGCCGGCCTCCTCGGCACTACCGGCAGATTGTATTCAACTGTTCTAACCTTTGGCTCCAACAGGCCGCTGGCACTCCCGTGTGTGCCGATGCCGCCGTGCGAGGCCGTGAGCGCCGCATTCTTCTTCTGCTGGTTGTTTTTGAGGCGCACAGAGCGCACCAGAACCTGCTGGGGCTTCTCGTTGTTCTCCTTGTTGCTGTTGCACTCCATGATCTCCTGAGCCGTGGGGTCGTCGTCAGTGATGACGTCCAGCTTGTCGTAGATGCTGAGCCGGTGCACTCGGCCGTCCACCTCCAGCTCCACGATTCGCTGAGCCTGCGCGTACGTCAGCGTCTCCCGGTTGGGCGACGGCTTGATGGGAGAGGAGTCTCTCTTCAGCACCGGCGGGCGGTGCTGTCGACCTTTTTTCTTCATTTTGAAGCCGTAAAAACCCTGAAAACTGAACAGATGAAAGGACGTTAACTCACACAGGGAAGCAACAAGCAGAAAACACAGCAGAGTGTGTTGGATTTAACAGAACCTAAACTAATTATTAACTACATTAAGTTAAGGAGTTAATGTATTTCTACAAGGATATCACCACCTCATCCATCCTCTGATCAAAGAGAGCCAGAATAGAGATAGAAGAGTATTTCACATTTGTACTGTGGGTCACTTGCCTTCACAGTTACCAAACCTGTCAATTTATCTGTTAATTGTTATTTGTTGTTATCCTTGTATTTATTTTAGCTATCTTTACATTGCAGAGCATCGTATTTCCACTTGGACTACAATCTTCTGACTAACCACAACAGAAACTGAGTCAAATTTTTTAACTATTTACATAAATTTAAGCAAAAAAAATGGCTTCTTTCTGAAGTGATTTAGATTCATAACAAGGCCCAAGTCGCCATCTTTAAATGTCCAGATGGGTCTGACAAATTCTCCAAAGCCAAAACATGTTTGGTTAAAGGTTAAAGACTACTTACTAATTAAGTGTCTGTCATCCAACAAAATGTCACCAAATTAGTCCAATAAATTTGATTTGAACTTTTGCATGCTGGGCAATGAACCAGAAAAAGAAAGTGTGATACTGCACGTGTACATAACAGACCTGAAGCCCAGCTGTTTGTACGTCCAGCTTTTATCTGTGTGAATGTTTGTATATGCAGCAGACACCTGAATCGCCCCCCGGTGGCTGGTTGCAGTTGAACCTCAAAAGCACCCGCCCCCCGCCATGCTAACTAGCTTGTTTCTGTCATTTTACATAACTCTTATACTGTTGTTTGCTTTTTATCAGTTTCACTTTAATTTCTCATGTTGCTATAAAAGCTGGATGAAACATCTCAACTGACAGCTGTCAATCACGGTGAAATAGTAAAACATCTCTTTAATAACTGTACAAAGAGTGGAGACACAGAGGAAGATTAACAGTAGGAACTTAGCGGGTGATTGTTAGCCAACATACAAACTGGGAGTGTATGTGGGACTGCAAGACTGAAACCCCATCCCCCGATCTGTACTGCGAGCACTGTGGCTGCAAATAATGCAACCAATGCAAGATTGTAGGATGTGCATGTGTAATAATTTGGCTTCAGTTTTGAACAGTGGGAGGAAGTGGACACTATAGACAGTCACCGATATGCAGCTTTAAACTGTTTAAATGTGCATCTTTATAAATCATGCGTATGTTTGTACATGCAGCTTAAAACTATATGAATTTGTAGCTTTATAAACTGCAAATATATTTGTACATGCGGCTTTAAACCATGTGAATCTGTAGCTTAATAAATTGTGACTATATTAGTAAATGCAGGTTTAAATTGTGTGTTTTTATGTGCAGCTTTAAACTGTGTGTGTGCAGCTTCATATACTGTGTGTGTATATTTGTGTGTGCAGCTTTAAACTGTGTGTGTGCTTCTTTAATTAAATAAATCGGCATGCTGCTGGCTGTAGTCGCAGGCCAGGTGGGGGGAGGAAACAGATTAAGTCTCGCTGGATGGATGAATGAATGAGCAGCTCCGGGGCAGCACCGCACACACCGACCCTCCGCTCCTGCTGTAGCCGCCTTATAGTCGCCCTTCCTCGGCCACCAGCAGCGGCGACTCCCGCTAACGTTAGCTCCAAGCGAACCGAACCGGACACCGACCAGGCTCGGGTTCGTGGTGATAAAAGGGATTCCCCTCTTTCTCTGTGTCCCATAAAGCAGGCTGGTAACCCCCCCCGTTGTCCCGCCGGACGCGTTAGGACACTCCGTCCATAAATAACACGAAGGGGGGAGGAAACATGGCGACCAACACAACAAGCCTCGGTGAGAAAGAGGAGGCTTCCCCGGACAGCCCCGCGGGCGTTGTTTGGGTCTGACCCGGTCCGGGCTGATAGGAGCGGGGCTGGGTGCGGGTTTACCGGGTTTCCCGGGACGAGGCTGCTCTTACCTCGGCTGGTTTCACCGATTCGGCGTGTGAAGACGGCAGCAATGGCGGCGCGGCCTGCGGAGCGCAGCGGCGGTTAAATCCACATCCAGGCCGCGGCAGGCGCTGACCCGGGGCGAGCTGGAGAGGCGGCGGGCAGGGATCCAGGGCGACGGAGCCGGTACCGGGGAGGGGGTCACCGCGTTGATCCGGGGGGGTGAGAGCGGGTCGACGGGGCGGCTGTCGGAGCGGCTGTCGGGCGGCTGAGGAGCGGAGCGGCCCGAGCTTCTCCTCCACTAACAACAATGCAGCTGAGCGAGGCCGTGCGCCGTGACGTCACTGCGTACGAGCGCAGGAAGCCCGGACGCTGCTTGTTGTTGTTTTGGTCTTCTGGACAATAATCACTTTTATTGATTATTACGATTATTATTACGATTATCTTATTATTACAATGATTATTTTTTCACTAAAATAATAATAAAGGAAAGGTTCCTTGTTGTTTTGGTCTTCTGGACAATAAACACTGTTATAGATTATTATCATTATTATTATCTTATTATTACAAAAATATTTATTCATTAAAAACAGTAATAATAAAAAGGTTCTCCTGGACAATAAACACTTTTATTATCTTCATTATTATTATTATTATTATTATTGTTGTTGTTGTTGTTGTTAATAATTACTTTTCATTGAAAAATAGTTATAATGAAAAGGTTCCTTGTTTTGGAGGATCACTTTTATAGATTCCTACTATTACTATTATCTTATTGTTATTACAATTACGTATTTTGTCAGAATAATTTACTATTATAGTATTATTATTACTATTATTATTAATAAATAATAATCGTTTTTATTATAACATATTATTATTATTATTATTATTATTATTATTATTATTATTATTATTATAGTAATAGTAAAAAAGCTCCTAGTTGTTGAAAACTTTTATACTATTGTTATGATGGACCTATATTTGTTACTGTTTAGCTGCAGACACTTGAAATAAGCCAGATGTGTATGTATATGTTTTTTTTATGTTATTGCTTTACATAAGTTTGCTCTCTCTCACTAAAATCAAAATTATAAACTAACAATATCAGAATCAGGTAACTTGCTTATACAATGAATCTGTCTTGACATGTTGATGAAAAAGACATTATAAAAAGAAATATATAAGGATGAACACAAATATGAAAACCAACTCTTCCTTTTAAAGTGATCTTTAATGCTTTAAATGCAGCATGTCTATAAACTGTTATATCCACAAAATCCAGTTTTTCTTACTTTGTTTATTTGGCAGGTAAAAGAAAATAAAAATATAATTGGTCAATAGTTCCAAAACAAAATGTATTTATGAGCGAAAGTCAGCAGCGAACACTAGATGGCAGCAGTGTTTTTATGAAGATTTCTTCAATACTTCATACAGTTTACAGACCAAAAACATAATTTAGAGTTTAATCAGTCTTAAAATATAATTCAGGTAATCCACGATGGTAGTCTGCCTCCATGAAATGACTTTTATTTTTAAAATGTTAATAAGAATTAGTCTCAAAATAATAAAATCAGCCAAAACAACAATGAAGACTCTCTTCTGCTAAAAACATTCAGCGACGGGTCCAAAACAAGTTTCGATGCACAAAGACCGAAGACAGGAGGACTAAATATGTTCTGGTCTTTTCAGAGATGAAACTGACATCCATCCCGTCATCTAAAAAGAGTCTTTTCCAAAATCCCGCACTTTAACGACGTCGTCTGTCTCCAGGTGTGTTTTTGTTCCGTCAGCGGCCTTCAGACGGGTCCGGTTGTTCATCACGACTCGTGTCGGGACGGGTGGACGGTCCGTCCTCTCGGGACAGCAGGTTGTTTTTGCGGAGGTGGCAGGCCTGCTGGTAGGGGGGGCGAATGGGCGGCTGTGTGGGGGGGGTGTACTGGTACTGTTTACCCTCCTCCAGCTGAAGGAAGAAACAAAAAAATGGACGTCAACGGGTGACAGATTGTGTGAAGAAAAGAAAGAAAAAGATAGCTGCCTGAATCATTTTAATGAATCCTTCTTTTACCCCTGAAAACACACCAAACACTTTAATCTACATCGAGGTGTTTCGTAGTTAAAGATCTTTTAATTCATCCAATAATTTGAGAAACTAAATCTCTGAATTCACACATTATAATCCAATACACACTGAAAGAGAGGAAGGACGTATTTGTTTGGCTGCCGAGTTCAAATATCTCCACCTTCAATTAGAAATATGTGACAAATTCATGAAAGCTGCACTGGGCAGCCTAATTAATTGATTGTTTTCTAAAGTGTAAAAATGCGTTTAATTTATTATTTGGCATGAAAACTATACTTACCTTTCAAATTAAGGCTTAGTTGATTTTATAATCCATCAAAAACACTTTAATGTGTTACAATCTATTAATTTTTCCCCTTAAAATCCCATAATTATGTAATTACACACAAAATTTTACATTCTTAAAATGTATAGATTCAATTTCACAGTGAAAACAAGTAAAGTCTGATTCCCACAGAAGGTACACTCAAACTGAAGCTGGAATCAAAATGCTAAAATGTAAAAAAAGACTGAATCAGACTTGTCTTATTGTTTGAACCAGGTGCAGGATACACCTGCGTCGCCTCACCTGCAGAGGGTACGTCCGGTCCGAGTCGAAGGCGCTGAGGTCGCCGCACGCCAGGAAGGGAACGATGACGCGGTTCGGACCCTCTAACTGGTTAAAGTCCACATCTGAAGAAAACAGAACAGATGTTGTGATTCTTTTCTATTTGTGCTCCCGTAACTTTAAACTTTATTTAACCCACCTGCAGAAGATACCAGGCCTTTATTTGAGACAGGCTTTTATTTTTATTTAAAAATCTGATCATATCTTACTATGAAGCCTTCTTGTTTTCTGATCTGCTCCTGTTTACCCGCTTAAAGTTATTGCATTATGCTATTAACACAGATCCCTTCAAATTAAAAGCCCTCTCGAATGTGGGTGAAGGGAAACGATGCTGCTTCTACCTTCAAAATTGTGATTAGAATCTGTTCTGAACACCTCGTGTGTCTGGATCAGGTGTAGAAAGGGGCCTAAAGTTACCGTAGGAATGATCCAGCAGAGGGTTGGACATGTTGGGGACGTAACCTTCAGGAGGAGAGTAGTTCTGACAAACCACGAAGGCCTCTGCAAACACAAACAGACAGATACGCAGCGTTATTTGTCGGCAGAGCTCGTACCAACACCTCAGCTTCAGAGAGAAATTAATGTTGTCTGTGGCTCATTAAAAGTCTCAAACGGTCGCTTCATGAGCCGGCGCGTCTTCGGTTCGAGGTGACGTCGACTCACCGATGCTGGAGTTCCTGCTGCTGCGAGGTTTGGCGCAGGTCACACCAGTGAAGAAGATCTTCAGCTGCGAGTACAGCAGAGTGACGTCTTTCCCTCTGAAGATCTGAGACACGAGACAGGACGCGGTTCATGAGTGGACTATGAATAAAGAGTGTATTATTAATAAATCGTGGGAGGAAGAGTCGGCTCACCTTGGCCACAAACGTTCCTCCAGGTTTCAGGACGTGTGTGGTGATGTTCAGTGCCTGAAACACAAAACAGCGAATCAGTGTGATGTCACAGAGCGACAGGCGAGCACAAACGCACCTCTGTACTCACGGCCAACAGCAGCTGAGCCTGGATGTACTCGTCCACGTCGTGGAGGCCGGTTACTATGGAAACAGAGGGAGACACAGTTAGCGGGATGTGATGTGAAAAAAAAAAAAAAACGCTGACCAGGTGAGGACAAACAGGAAGTGGGCGTCTCACCGTCCGGAGCGCCGTCACACACCACCAGGTCGGCCGGCTGACCTTCAAAGTGACGGATTATCTCCTGAGCTGTCGACACCTGACGAGAAGAAGAAGATCAAACACCAAACTTCACGGGACACTCCGACAAACTCGCGTTTCTACCTTTTTTCACAAACTGAGTCGTGTCAGATGTTCATCATCAAACAGGCGCCAGTTCGACTTGTTTAAAGCTGTAAAGCTCCGTCGTGTCCTCACCTTGGTGATGTCTCCTTGGATCTGGGTGACTCCGGGCAGAGGAGCCATCGCCTGCAGGTCCACCGCCACGATCTTCACCTCCTCTCCTCCCTCCTTTGTCTCCCCCGCCTCACCTTTCTCACCCTTCTCCTCCCGTCCTCTGAGCAGAAACACCAAACAATGAATGAACAAAATGAAATGCTTATTGCTGTCTGTCTTTCAATCGTCTCCGCAGCTGTTCATCTGATCGACTTCACACTTGGCGAGAGGAAGAGACGTTTGAAGGGTAAGGTGTTTAACTTCTTCTGTTTGACGGTGACTGTTATACCTGTTTGACTTTTAATGTTAATGTTCAACATGGAGGTTAATTTAATGTAATTATCTAATCTATAACTGGAAAGTGGCTGTCTGTTGCACTAGTTTCTTTCTTTGTTTTGTGGAAATTCATTTAAATTAAGACACAGGAAGTTTCTGTGCAGGTGAAAATATCTTCATCTAAAGCAGGAATTCTTAAAGTGCTGATTTTGAAAACCACCATCTACTGAAATACTCACTCAAAATAAGAGCACTTAAATGTAATCTTACCGATTAAAGAAAACAAACCAAAGACAAACCTGAGTTTCCGGCTGAGGACTTGACTCCAGCTGCCGGGAGCTGCACACAGATCGACGGCTCTGTTCACACCTGACAGACAGACAGAGTCTCTTTTTCAAAATGAATCACATTTAAAACACATTTTAACTTCTTCTGCAGGACGTTTGTCCCTCTGAGAGAATAACAGCTCACCTGCGAACAGGTTGAACTCGTGGTCGAGCTGCAGCAGCTTGAAGGCGCTTCTCGCTCTCCAGCCCTCCTCTTTGGCCAGACGGTAGTAAATGTCCCTTTTGTCTTTGGAGGAGCGACCCATCCTGACCTCTGACCCCGCAAAGAGAAAACACACAACCAGTGAAACACCAGAAACACTGAAACTGGTTTATTTTCTGTGACTGGTGCTGAAGCCATGATGTGATCACATGTTGTCTGCTGGTTTATTTCAGGATTTCATCTCCTGATTGTTTGAATTATTAACCAATGGATCATCTCCTGCCAATTTTATAATTTCTTATGATTTATTAAGGGAAAGTAGCAATTCCAACGTTACCACATTCAAACATCAAGTGGATCCACAGCTCTGTTATGAAGTAACAACCACATTAACTACTAAATTCAAGATTGTGCAAAATGTGTGTTGTTTAATTCAATATAATTTAGCCGAATTGAAAAGCATGTCGTAATTAATCTAAATATGTACTACTGTGCAATCTGTCAGACGTTGTTATCGTGTTGGACTCTGTTAAACTTATTTCATTAATTTTTTCAACAGAGTTTGGCGACGAGCGAACAAGAAACGACACATTTCACGACCGCCTGAGCTCATTAACGAGCATTAAGGTCAGTGTACGTCTTGGGGATTAATACATACACATTTATAGCACAGAAAAGATGTTAAACAACAGCATTATATCTCAGTTAAACACAGTTAATGAACCTTTAACACGGTGTTTACCTTCCGTTCACGTGTTGGCGATGGAAGGTCCCCTGTCTGTAGCTGCCCACAGAGCGCCTGTTCAAAATCACGCTGCCATGAAAAATATACATGAATCAAAAACAATATTTATATTTTAACGCCAACCCTAAATTATCCTTATGAATCCCCTTTTTCTTTTAGGCTTCATTTAAAAATGTTTTTTTCCTTTTTTATTTTCCTGTTTCCATGCGTCTTCTCCACGGCGGCCACACGGTGTCGCTGCAGAGTCAACAAGAAGTAAAACATCAGTCAATTTCCTCAGATAAAACTTTTTATTAATTTGTTTGAGAACAAGCTCAAGAAAATATACAGAAACGCACACACACAAATAAGATAAAGCTCTTAGAAAAACTACTAACTCATCCTGTTTGCTTGTAATGAGCATTATACATTTTATTATAATGTTCTTTTAAAAAGGGACTTTATTGAGGATTACATTCAGAGGTGTTCATTTAAGTATTTATCTGCCTATTTATCATATTTGATTTATCTATTAAGTTGTTGTAAATTACCAGATATGTTAAGCTGAAGTCTGTTACCTGTAAAAGATTTGATTATCTTCAATTATTTATTCATCAACAATTAGGAGTCTTTAATTATTTTTCCAATTTCAGTTTATATGAAAACTGAGAAAAACAATTTAACGCCATTTTTTCTTCTTATTATTATTATATAAATGATCACAAATTCAGTAGCTGATTAAGTGGTCTTAGAATAATTTATTTACTTCATTAATGACTCCTTGAATTGATCCAAACAAGTTATGAAAATTCATGATTGAATTAAAGTGGATTAGTAAGGAGAAAAGTGAAAATGAGAAAACACATCACACAGAAAATCAGTTTATATACAAAAACTTTAATTTGAAAAATTTCCGTGAAAAAATATTTTTTCGTCAGAATTTTATAAAACGCCAAAGAAATGCAACAAAAGAAATGAGAATCTGAAAAATCAGTTAAAACGTTTAAACTGGATGTGAAAAAGATAGAAAACAACTTAAATAAATAGGAGTGTCACTTATCCAAATAAATAACAAATGTACAAAAATATATATCTCTAAAAACACACATATTCAAAATATAAAAGAATATTTGCATTGACTGTGCATTTTACACAAAAAGACAAAAAAGAGAAAATAAACAAAAACTGTCTTGATGAATCTCAACTGAAGATAAAAAAGTTCTCAAGATTTGTTCATTTTCAGTTTGTGTTGTAGTGAGAAATCAGACAAAAGTAAAAGACAGATGTGAGACGTTTGAAGAAAATGTTCGTCCTCTGCAGAACGAAGTGATAAAAAGTGATGTTCAGTGTGACGAACCTGAGGGAAGTTATTTAAATACAAAAAGGTCGATCGTTTCACACTTTTTAAAGAAGAAAATGGTGCTTTTCTGCTTTTTATCATGTAAACTGAACTAACTAACTAACTGGTCGTTGTTTGACCTCTTACAGTCTGGTTTGCTTTCACCAAAGAAAGAAAACTGAAGCACTTTTATCGCGACTTTGTTTCATAATTACAAAAACTCTGGTTAATCTGCTCTGTGTTACGTATTTAAAAAGTACATTTCAGTGATAAACTGTCACTGTTTACCTTTCAGTGATTTACCTTTTGCTGATATTATTATTATTTATTAATGATACAGAAGTTTGACCAAGATAAAACATGATTGTGAGAAAAGGTCTGATAAAGGTCCAGTTATTTTTTCTTTGGTGAAAGAACTTCTGTTACTGTAAGCGATGAATGACAGATTGATCGACTGTAAGTTGATTGATGAACTTTGGTGCAGCTCCACAGACGGCGATAACTCGTCGTATCTTTTCTTGTTTTGTAAATCACTTAAAAATCACTTCTGATTCTTCTCTCGCGTCACTTCAGGGATTCTTTAGGTTAGATCTTTCTTATTTAAACCGAAGGAACCTGTGAAGAAGCGTCCACGCCTCCACGCCGCCTCCTGATGTGCAGCTGGGTACCGTGGCGACGCTCTGAAACAGGAACAGACGAGCTGCTCCGTCGTCTGGACAGAAGCCAGCGCCGCAGAGCAGCCGCGACTCGTCCTTCACTTCTGAGTGTCGACGCCACGATAAGAAGGAACCTTCAACGCCACTGCAGGACAGCTGTCAATCAAGTCCGTGACCCGCCCCCAGAAGCCTCCTTTTGACCAATCAGAGGCTCTGCTGGCTGGAGGAGGAAGAGGAGGAGTCGGCTGTGATGGCGTGCAGCGTGATGCCGCCGTCCGTCTGCTGTCCGTCGCCGCCTGTCACCCAGGGGTGGAGGAGGATCTGCTCCACGGTGGGCCGGTCAGACGGCTGCTGGCTGAGACACCAGCCAATCAGCTGCTCGCATTCTGCGGACGGAAACAGAGTGAGCTTCACTCTCCGAGGGCGAATTTCACAGAAGTCAAACTAAAACAGAGGACTCGTCACTGACCTGCAGAGATTTGGCGTCTGAAGTAGACTCGTCCTCTCAGGATCTCCTCGTCCTGTTCGAAGGGGATGTCTCCACACACCATGTCGTACAGCAGCACGCCGAGCGACCACACGGTGGCCGAGCGGCCGTGATACCGCCGGAACCGGATCCACTCCGGAGGACTGTACACCCGAGTACCTGGAGGGAGGAAGGACGAGGTAATGAGGAGCTTATTTTACATTAAATGGTTCAGTACAGATCATCAATGAGAACAGCAGCTCCCGGGCTGCTGCAGTCGCCATGACAACTGAAAAGTGTGTGTTTTTGTACTTTGTGTGGAGGTTTGTAGCGCTGCACTTGTAAGAGACTCACTGAAAAAGAAAGTAAGGCTGGAGAAAATATTAACTTCCCAAACTGTCCTCCAACTTCCAAAAACATCCCGACTTTCTAAAGAAAAAAAAAGCTCTGTAAAGCTGCGATTGGCCCTCACGTGTATGAAAGTATCTTCACACACACTGAAGTGTTCGGCCACGTTCACACCAACATGGATGAACCTGAACCTGAGTTTCTGATTCACTTTATGTTCAACTTCTCACAAACCAACAGAGATGTTTCACCTCCATCTCGCTGCCAACTTTCTGCTGTTGTCATGGCGACTGCATTATAACTGAGTATGTACGGTCGACACAGCTCTCGTATTTCTGATCGATGACCAGGCTTACCATCGAACTCGGTGTAGGCGGAGTCTTTGAGCAGGGCCCCCGAGCCGAAGTCGATGAGTTTGATCTGTCCGGTCC